>JABUQX010022380.1:0-27500 GCA_015478945.1 Trachelipus rathkii | reverse complement strand
ATAAGAGCATGGATTGATATGTGTGTAGATTCTTAATTCATCATGTTTATATGGTCGCATTATTTTATATGCATCTCGACTCTGGAGGCAAAATAGTTGTGTGACTGATTCCTGAAGTTCGGTGTGGGTAGATGATCCGGTAGTGATGATTAAGAACTGTAAGAATTTTTTGTCGCGGTGGTATCATCAGGATCAATTTGTGGTCTTTCAGAAAGTGTTAGGGGCAAGTGTGGTATCTCTTTACTGCCGCATCCTCCTACACTCGTGCAAACTGGACCAGTCTGACCACACGCAGGAGTTGATCTTGTGTGTCTCAACATGGTCGTCTAGCCAGCCCAACTGTGAAATATAGCCAGGATTTTTTGCAGGACTTGGATCCAGAGGATGATTGTGCGTGAAATTTGGTTTCGGTTCGATGAGCTTGATCGACTGTCTTTGAGAACATATGGATCTGACTTGACAGTGAATGCGGGAGTGAATAGTACTTTTGGGGAGAGTTCTTTCTTGGGAATGTGCTCTTTGGTCCATCTGTCATGACTGTGAGTTTTTGGTAGTGGTCCATACTTGTAAAGATACCCAGTGCGGTTGTTTGTTAGATTATGCGTTTTATGCGGTTGAAAAATGTAATTGTTTCTTAAATGTTTCTCTTTCTTCCCGCTGAGCTTTGTCAGTTTGGTTTTGTAAAATAAAAATTATAGTTATTCGTTATGTTTTGGGTCTGAGTGAAACCTCTTTGTATGTGACTCTTGTTGTGTGGTCTTTGTATTGTGTCTCTCTATTTTTGAGCTCTGTTTAGTATAATGCAGATAATCAGGAGTGGGTTCTCTACCGAAGGTATTAGAGGAGTATGGAACCCAATACCTCTACTGCCTATATAATTTACATTTAAGGGTGTTGTTATGCACGTTAAAGAAATTAAAGTCGAGGTTATAAATATTGTTCTGTAAAGTAGCTGTTCATATAGACATCGAGGAAGATAGTAGCTAGTTCTCATAATATATAGTATTTAAAAAATAATGTTTCTCAGTGTTGCATAGTCCATAATTTCAGTTCTACTTTTCGGTTTTTTTTTGCTCATATACTATATAGGCATATTTCTAGTTAATATATGTAGTGTTATTATGTTGTAAAATTTTTATAGGTGGTTCCATACATTAATAATAAACTGTTAAGCTCCGCTCAAACATATATCATACAACAAATCCACATCTACTCACGTATACTTCTGTAACATGTACATTTATCTCATCGTCTAACACTATATATTATATAATTTATATAATATATATTATTTTATATTTATATTATTATATTATATATTAATATACTATATTTTTTTATATATGTAGTAATAGAGAATTTTGTATTTAAAAAAGATGTTGATTAGTTTTAAGTGCATTTGTTGATATAATTTTTTTATTTTTAGGTTAGTAATTGTGAAATTGTAATAGATAATACTATATAAGTGAAATAGTGCCTGATAGTTTGATAGTATAATTTTTAGTTAATATTATAATTATATATATATTCATTATTTATATATTATATATTATTTATATATTATATATAATTATATAATATATATTAATTATAATTTATTTATTATATTATTGAAAATAATATTATGTATAAAATCTATAATGTGCATTTTTTATATCTTATACAATATTTCCTAAATTATTATTAAGAGGTAATTATTAGTAGAAATGATTAACATGATTTTTTCGGTATTATGTGTTAATTGGATTGTTCACTTAGGAACGGTAATTAGTTATAGTGTTTAGGGGTTGAGTTGATGTAAATAATGTAATTCTCTGCCAAGAAATTTTCGTATTGTCAATCATCATACCGCGTCAATTTCTAAAAAGTTTCGATATTGTGAATTATATGAAGATGTAATTATTTGGATATAGAGTTTACCGATATGTGTGTAATTATAGGTTCTGGTTAAAAGGTTTTTGTGAGTTGAATACTTTCTTTAATCGGCTTTTGGGATATATTCAGCCTTATTAAAATATATGGGTTTATTTGGATACCCGTATCTGTAATTTGTATTGAATAAGAGATTAGTATTTTTAACTTAATAATAATGGTTATATTTTTTTTGTTTTGTAATAAGATTGAATAGGCTTACTTTTCAATTGTTTTTTTTTATTTATTGTATAGTATTTACGAGTAATGGAAGAATTAGTTATAATCTGTATTTTCAATTTGGATCATTATGCTTAGTCTCTCGAAGTTAAAGTCTTTTCATTGATGAAAATTATTAATATTATTAGATATCATTATTTAATGTATATAAATAATATAATTTTTTTTTATTATTATATTTTTTTTATATATATATTTATTAATTTTCTTTACTTTTTGTCCTTATTTATAAAGTTGTAAGAATGAATTCAACTAAGTAGGGATATATTTAAATAAAAGTGTAGATTAGGAGTTATATGTTCATGATTTTTTATATGTCAAATCTTTTCTATTCATTGTTTTCTGTGTGTTCATTTTGGGTATCATTCATATATATCTCTCGCTGTCGGACTTTTTCTTATTTTATGTGCATAATTTTAAGATTTAATCGCTAATACTTATATTTTCAAACTTCAAAGAATCGAAACGATTCTTGATCCTTTTATTTTTATGGTGCGGAATTAGGGGTGTCTTACGGTTAATAAACTACCATTTTTGTTGATTTTAATTTAATGATGTTTATTGATTTAATATTTATTAGTAAGTTTGGTATTAATGATTTTGTAACTGTATATATTTATGTATATAGTTACCAAATATCTCCACACTAAAAACTGCCAATAATACCCAGAAAAGAAAAATAATAGTCTATTTATATATATATATATATGTATATATAGTGTGGTGCAAAGTTGCAGTACCGGGCGTGGTTACGGTGATTAAGTCTCTCTCAATAAAATGTACTGTATATTAGAATCCCCAATACACGACGGCGTTTTCAAAGTGGTGTAAGTTCTAATTATCTAACGTATTGAATGATAGGGAAGATGATGTAGGGGGTACGTAGATTTTTGCTCAAAGGGATTGGTTTGTGAGGTATCTTTTATATCACTTGAGTAGTTATTTTAGTGCTTTTAAATATAACTCTGTACTGATACTTTTGCACTGTCCTTCCTTCTATATATCGAAAGTTATTATTTAATGACATGAAGTATAGTTAATTATTGTGTTAGGATAACGACCTAACTGAGGCTGTATAGAGGCTTTAAATCTGAAGATTTTCGTACGATTTGTCAGTGGTGTCGGACGGTCGGTAGGTACTGCATAGGACAAGATAGGAGACCAGTTCGCTTGTTGTTATTTGTCGATACTTAAGGAAATAGATCCTGCTAAGTTGTTGCCGGTAGGATTGAATTAATGATGGAGGATTGTCAATTGGTTGACGTGGTGAATGGTCTAGGTTATAACAGGGACACTCTTCTCATAAGCTGTGGGAGGGATGATAATTTTATCTTGGGTAGTATTCTCATTTTGGAGTGAAGGAAGTGTAGAAGAGGAAGGTAATATGTAGGGAAGAAGTGATTTGATGTGTAATGTAATGTTGAAACTTTTTGAATAATTTGCGTAATTATTCTAGATGAGTATATATATGTCTCAGTTAATCGATTTTTGAGGTTTTTGCAAATAATTCGTTATTTAAATAGGCACTTTGTAAAAATCTTGATTTAAGGATAGAATGAAATTATTGTTAGAAGGTATCTGGAGTTGAAAAGTGTTTTTTTCTGAGGACGATTAACTGATAATGTTAGACGTAAGGATAGAACATGTCCCAAGAACTGTTTACAATTACTTTGAGGATAGTCAAACCAACCCCAGTAACCTTCGGATATGGCGATTATATATATATTTAATATACTATATATATTATATATATATATATACTATAATATATAATTTATATATATATATCATATATCATATATTTATATATATATTATATTATATATATTATATTATATATATATATAATATATATATATGATGGCATCGTACCTGTGGAGAATTTTAAGAGAACAACAGAGTTAAACCTTGAATTAGTCGTTTTATTCGAAGGCAAGATCGGAATGTCCCTTCTTCATGTCAGGGAGAATTAAATCATTTATGTTTCCTGAACATCCCAAGGTACGAGTCCTGCGAAACCAGTGGTCATTCCAAGGAAGGTAAAGAAGTAAGTCCAACCTCTTGAAAGTCGACTAGTTTGTACCACCAAAATGGAAAAAAATGACTCCTTGCCATTCGGGCGCCGTCCCGTGAATGACGACGTTTATAAAATACAACATGATAGCCAAGATTAGAAAGTAGTAGTTATAGCCTTCGAGGAAAGTAAAGGAGAAAAAGAGTTTTAACAGTATATTCTGCGAAGGATTGAAAATGAAGAAAAAGTTTAGTTTAGCTGTTGTTATATCTGTTCCCTCGTTGCAAAATTTCAGAATTTTAATTCATGGTAGTTTTATTCTTTTTGTGATTTTATAAGATTTTTTTACAATGTTACATACCCATGAATTGTTTTTCTACAATATAGCACAAGAGTATGGCATAGTTCAATTTGCTGCAGATTTGTTATTCCCCGACAATTGGTAATTCATTCACTTATTTTGTGTTGTATAGTTGGTGGTCCCTTCGTAACTCCGCCTCTTTATGCACCCGAGTGATAGTATCTTGTTTTGGTCGGAAAAAGATAAAATTAACTGTTTATTATATATTCAACAATAACAATAAAAATCTCAAAAAGGCATATTCTATAATACTATTTATACATTTATCTCATTTATGAATCTCAGGCTAGATGTATACTATTTTATATTATTATTATATTTGAGTGTATATTATTATACATTAATTTATAGGTACAAGCATAGTATTTTCTTAGGAATGTGTTTTCTGAAGCGAGGTTCAACCGCAAATGCATATATTTGATTTTACCTGTGAGATGCTCATCGAACTTTTTCGTATCTCTTCCGGTTGGGGAATAGGCGTAGGGTTTAAATTTTTTAACTTTTAAGTAATAGGTATTACATAGATAATTAATGTGGGAACGATTCATAGGTTTTCCGGTCATAACTTCAGGAGGTGGAAGATGAGAGGATTTAAGTCCTCCAATCATTGTTGTGATGGCTTTAAAATAAAATTTATATAATTATAGTAGGTTTTGGCTTCATTTGTTCACGTTCTTTCTTTTGGTGATAGTATTTTAGTACATAAATACGTGTATGCTAGTATTAAGTTTAGTTGTAGAATATTAGCGACATTAATTGTTTTTTC
This sequence comes from Trachelipus rathkii, assembly GCA_015478945.1. NCBI lineage: Eukaryota > Metazoa > Arthropoda > Malacostraca > Isopoda > Trachelipodidae > Trachelipus > Trachelipus rathkii. The sequence continues at coordinate 22,208 of JABUQX010022380.1, read as the reverse complement.
TCTTCTGTATTTTAATAGGAATAGTTTATCAAATATTTATTATATATATATATATATATATGATTATATATATTTATATATATATATATATTATTTATATTATTATATTAGATTCATTATAGATTATTACCTCACCATTTTTACAGGTCTTCAATATATATCAAATTCTTTTGTCATTACATATTTAAAATATTATATTTATGTATTATATAATATTTTATAATATATATCGGTTGTATAGGTTTGTTGTGTAAAAACTAACAAATGATTGAGTAATTACTTTACTCACACGAAACATTGATGTTCAAAAGTTGTGCTCTGTAATTGAAGCTCTATTGAACTCTCGCCGATGGACTTCTCTCCTCTCTCTCCTCTTCTACTATCTCTCTCTATTCTCTTCCTCTCTCTCTCTCTCTCTCTATACCTTCTTTTCTCTTCTCTCTCTCTTCTATTTCTTCTTCAATATTAAGAAAATCCTTTCAAAATTTCCTTACTATAGTATACTTATGTCTATTTCTTTATCTTATCTCGGTAGTACATATTTCTATCTTTTTCATTTTCTTATTCTTTTCTGGTAATTAACTTTTCCTTCGTTCTTTTTTTCTCTCTTGTGGTATCGATTCATCTTCTTTCTAGACTCTCTCTTACACTTTTCAGTCGCTCTCTTCTCTCTTCGTCTCTGCTGGTCTCTAATTTCTGCTTCTCTTCATTCTCGTAGTCTCTGTCTCAATCTTCTAATGCTGTTTTGAGTTTTATATATTATCCTCTCTCTCCCTGGGCGCTCTCGCTCATTTTACGTTTTCTTTTGTCTCTCTCTCCTCGCTCTTTAACAGTCTTGGTTACTCTTTTAATGTGTACTCTCTCTTCTCTCGCTTAACGCTGATATCGTTGTATTCGCCCTCGCTCGCGCGTCCGCTCGCGCTCTCTCATTCTTTCTCTCTCTCTCAACTCTCTCTTCTTCTCTCTCTTCTCTCCTCTTCTCTCTTCTCTCTTCTCTTTCTCTTCTCTCTCTCTCTCTCTCCTCTTTCTTCTCTCTCTCTCTCTCTCTTCTTCTCTCTCTCTTTCTCTTCTCTCTTTCACATACACATACACGTCAATTAGCTCACCTTTTTAAAATTAAATATTTGAGTGTTTGAATTAATTCGATTTATATAAGGATATCTTGCATAATATTAACAAAAAATATGTGCTATAAACTAATTTTTTCTTTTTAATTCGAAAATAAATTTCATGGTCAAAGCATTTACTTGATAATTAATTTCACTATAACTGGTAGTATATAATATTATTATTAATTTAATAATATATATATATTATTAAAATATATATATTATAATGAAATTTTTTTATATAATTTTTAATTTTTTATCTAGTACGTTTTATATATTTATAGTATTATGTCTATATTTTTATTTACCTTACTATGATGATGACTAATATACTAGGTTATAAAATATGTTTTTTATGTTATATATTTAAATATTAATTCATAAAACATTTATTTGAAGATAAAAATATTGAGGTAAGAATTATAATATAATAATATTATTAATCTTTTTTATAACTTCAGTTAACGTGTTTTTTTATATTTATAGCTCAGGATTCTTAAAGGTACTCTTATAATAATTACTAAAGAGAATACATATCGCTCGAGCGAAGCTGTGTGAAGTAAATATTATATAGTATGTTAAATATTATTATATACATAATTAAGTATTATTATATATTTTGATATAATAATCGTATTTTTTATTTTTTTTCATATAATTTTTATATAATACCTTTTAGATTGAATGAAGTATAGCATCTATATATAGTCTTAATTTTATTACTTTCGTATTTTATGAGGCCTGATATACTACTATATGAATAAATGATTATTGTGAATATTGATTAACGTGGTGAATTATGCGTGGAGTGCTTGTGTTATAATTGTTAAAGGCGATGTATTGTGAAGGTTTTATGTGGAGGATCTTGTAAAAATCTTGAACGAAATACGATTATTTTCTCTCATTCCTTGATAAAAAAAAAAAATTTTTTATCTGGGTGAAAAAAATGTTTAAAATATATAATGTTATTTGTGTGTCTGGTGATGTCGGGAGTTGAGTGAAGGACTATATTTCGGTCGTGAATAGTGAAACGGTGCTTACTGTAATTAAAGGACGCTTCCTTACCTCGCTGCTCCTCTCGCCCTCGCATCCGCTCGCTTACATAAAAAAAAAATAGATATAGAATACGGAGTCTAGATATCCTTCTAGAAATAAACATTTTTTATGGTCCGTGTATAATGGTTAAAGAATTTTGATTATGTTAGAATATTTTTTGAAAATTATATATATATTACTGTTTCACTTATCAATATTATACTATCTCACTCAACATATAATTTATTTAATAGTCTCTTTATTATATATATTATATTTGGCTATCTAGTACTCATTATGGCATTTATATAGATATACATAATTATTATATATGTATATAATATATATTAATACATTTTTTTAACTTATAATATTTATTTATTATATCACTTGTATATTAATTTGTAGATTCATACATACGGGCTATATTATGACGTATATATAATAAATATAGTTCTTATATACTTAAAAATAGTCTAGTTTTGTAATATAGATATAGTGATTATTTGCTAATATTGTGTATTTACTACTAACTCGTTATATAGCATAATTGGTTATAATTATTTGTGCAGTATTATATAATATACTTTTAGTTACAATAATAATTAGCGCATAAATTATTTATAGGGTTTGCACAAATATATGTATCCCCGTAGTGAATTTCCTTATTAAATTATCGTTAGTATACGGTTGCTTCTATTTTATACTAGTGATGTCTTGACCGATTATATGACTCAGTTTCTAACACATAAAACTTATTATATATATATGTATATTATAATAACATCTATACTTGGTACGTACGTTGAGATCAATGGTTCAGTTTTGAATATTGTACTTGACTGTTTTATTATCCAATTATATAAGTTTTACTATCTTTTACATATATAGTATGGATTATTATAATTATATATATATATATAATATTTATAATTTACTACTTTTTATATACATAAAATTACTTTACAAGTATAGATTTATTTTTGAAACTTCATATAGACTTCTATTTACTTGAAATTGAATAGATATAATAATAATTATTTGGTGCGGCTTTCTTTAGGTAAAAAAAGTTTAACAGCTTCAAGTGTAGTTTATCATATTCTTAGTCATTATATTTATTCATATTGATTATCTGATCAGCGTTATTATAATGATATATTATCATTTACGGGCCCCCTTCATATGTAATGGTTATGATATAAGTTTTTGAGAACTGATATCCATAGATAAAAAATAAATGAGTAGAGTATACATAAAAGAATTATATTTCATATATAATGTTTTTATTAGGATGGCCCTAAAACGATCACGAGAGCTACTTATGTACTATAATTTTATTTATTATATTTATGAAATGAATTAGTTATATGGGGTATTATTATCTTTTAGATCGGCTGTAATTTTTCTAATTAGAGATTATATAATATACGATATTTCGTATTTTTTCACTATATTCTACTAATTTTTTTGTTTTATATAGGTATATATTATCTCTATGTGTGATTTTTAATATATAAAAAAAAAAATTATTTCTAGTATTTTTATGTACATTTTATAAATATATATACTATGTAATAAACTATATAATAAATATTAGTACTAGGATATGATATTGATAATTTTTTACTTTTAATTGAAAGAAATTCAGAATAATTTAATTTCGACTCTCCTTTACTATTTAATTGGTAAGTTCATGCCCTGTAGATTATTTATATAAAATCTGTATATTATAGTAATGTCGTATTTAATTGGATAATTATAATTACTAATTTAATTTTCTTCTAGAAATATTTTTATACTTCACTCATCGCTAGTATTATATTTTGTTAATTTTTTTAATATAATTAGAAAACCATTTTGTTTTTTTTTAATTATCTGTTATATATAATTCTACCATAACAGTGTGTAGTCATCAACAGTGATTCATACTAATTGTTTGTTATATAAATATAATTATGGATTAAATAACATTATGAGAAATCGCCTATCGTTTATTATTGTTATTTCAGAGCAGGTTCCAGTACATTGGAAATATGGAATATTTCTTTTCAAGTGGATAAGCACTAATGTAAGAATAAGGAAAAATACCGTCTAAATTTGTTCATTTTATGGCCCGTGATATTTTACTGTGAATTACTATATTACGTGCACACTAACACAGTATTGGTACCTACTACGATATATATCCTGACTGATACGGTTACTCCAGTAGTAGACACTATTAATAGTAATAGTCCTCATCTCAGAATATATAACTTGTATTTGAAGTATATTTTATATATTATATTATATATTTCTTAATATTAAATGATAATTGAGTTATAATGTAATTTTAAATAACCTAGTACTAATTCTCAAGCTCTATCGAAACCATTTTGAATTAACTAACAATATTAAACAATATAGTAATATATATATATTGTATCTTCCGAAAAGATTATATCCGGATCTTTAGTATATATTAGCTAGACCTTGTTACCTTCGACTTATTATATTTTAAGTTTCATATTTTATTAGTTATAATTTATTTAAATGTATGCAATCTGTATTTTTCCAAAACGATTAGATATGCCATGGTGATTTAGTATATAATATATACCAATTGATTTTTAATTGTTTTACCGTTGATCATGTATTTTATTATTTTACTTTGTATAGTTATTGATATATAATTATATATAATATATATCAGAATGATTTAAATAATAATGCTAATATATATACCAATAATTAATTGGAGGTTAAGATACTAATTTCGGATATATTATAATATAAATAAAAGCTTATGGTTAGTCGTTGTCACTTTAATTGTCTATAACTAAATATATGTCTAATTCTGTTAAATAATGGTTTTATTAAAATTTGCTTAATATATATAAATAAGTAATATATATATAAATGTATGTGACTTATTATTTTTATTCATGATTATTTAAATTAATTTACTTACATATAATATAGTTTATCATATATATTATATATTATATATATTATATATTATATATATATATTATATATATATATATAATATAGATATATTATAATATTATATATATTATATATATATTATATATATTATTATATATATTAATATATTATATATCAATCTGGTTACTTAGAGCGATCAGGTTCGTCATTGGCCTAAGGGACCTGTGTGAGTTTTCTCAATCTCCCTTTAGCTTTGGATTCCTAGAGTAGGAAGATTATACTATAGAAAAGTCCCTAAGTAGTAGGAGAGGGATATTTTAGGCCGGTGATGTTCTGTGACCTTTTGACCTTTTTTTGACCGCTCGATATCTTTTTGACCTTTTACCTTTTATTGTAGTCAACATCTGAAATTTTTTACCTTACCTTTCTTTGGCCTCATTGAACCTTTTTGAGGGCATCCTGAATTTTTTTTAACCTTACCCTTTTTGTTCCTTGACCTTTTTGAGGAATACCCTCAAATTGTTTATTCGCGAATAACCTTAACTAATTCATACGTACAATTTTTGAGAACCCTTAATTTTTTGAGAACCCTAATTTTTTGAGAACCCTAATTTTGTAGAACCTATTATTTTTTTGAGACCTCGGGATTTTTTTGAGAACCCGATTTGATTTTGTAGAAACCCAATTTTTTGAGACTCCAAATATTTTTTGAAGTAACTCCCTTTAATTTTTTGTGCAACCCTTAAAAGTTTTTTGGCAAACCCTACTAGTTTTGCATCCTTCGAAGATAAGGTGTGTGCGCCATACTCACTCAATCTCTCGGTTTTGTCGTAGCAATAACCGTTTGTACTATATTGTCCTCTATTTTTCGACCTCATAGGTCTAATTTTTGCCACTATATTACTTATTTTGGTTATTTTTGTGAGTTTATATCCCTTATTTGATCTTACCGTGTGGTAGTTCATTTTTGTGGCCTCCACGTAATAATTTATTTGGGGTTTAAACCCTTTGGTCTTTACCATGGCAGTCAATATTTATTGACCCACTCTCGGTATTTTTGGCTTAACCCTTTTCGGCTACTTGCCATGTGGTCATTATTTAATTGACCCACTCTATGGTAATTTTTGAGCTAACCCTTTGGTACTATATATTTATTATCTCAATAATTAGGTCACATTTTGCCCCAAAGGTAATTTTTGATCTTCCTATTAGGGGCTAGTCCTTTTTTGAAGTCTTTACCTTGTTTGACCAAGATATTTCGGCTTTAACCTTACCATATACCATGGTCAATTTTGACCCACTGTAATTTTTTGTCCTTCCTTTAGGGACCTAGCCCTTTTTTGATGTCTAAACCTTGTTACCATGAATTTCAGCCTTGTCCCTGTCATATACCATGGGTCAATTTTGCCACGCTAACTTGATGGCTTTTGATGGTTCCCAATCAACGTAAAGAAGTAGCTAGGGATGTTCTATTAGTGTTCTATTGAGTATTGGATGAGTGCCAGGTGAGTGCCAGGTGAGTGCCAAGTGAGTGCCAATGAGTGCCCAATGAGTAGCCAATGTGATGCATGGTGGTGTCATGATGGTGATGTGCCGATCATGTAGTATATCCAAGTGTGAGTGTCTACAGTAGGGCCAAGCTGTGAGTGCCAGCTTTTTTCAAGCCTCTTAGGCCTCCTCTGTATGTGCCCGCGTTAATAGACCCAGTATGGGTGTCTACCCTCTAGTGTTATAGAGTGGTATTGAGGTGAATGTCGATAGTGTGTTATGACTAATGTGCTTGATTGGCTTTCCGTGACTATGTGATGTTATGTATTTTTTTCTACCACTATATTAGCCTATATATATATATATATATTTTATTATATATTATATTTATATATATATAATATATATATATATATATATATATATTATATATAATATATATATAAATATATCACTATGACACTTTTACCTACTTAGGAACAACTTATTAAGCACTCTACACTTGCCATAGGCACTTTACATTAAAACCATAGGCACTCTCTCTCCCTATACACTTACATACACCATCACACAGATTACACTTACACTATTACACTCACACACTCGATATTTTGATGCCTCAACTTTGATGCCTCAACTTTGATGCCTCAACTTGATGCCTCAGCATTGATGCCTCAGCATTGATGCCTCAACTTTGATGCCTCAACTTTGATGGTTCATCTTTGATGACTCATCTTTGATGACGTCATTTTTGATACCGTCTATATTGATGATTCATCTTTGATGAAATCATTCTTTGATGGCTCATCTCGACCCTACATTAAAGAACGAGTTTAATATTATGCCTCCCTGTTCATAAAGCTATCCACCAGGGCGCTGGCATGCGCTTCCGCGTGAAGATCACCGAACCCGCACCCGCAGGTGCGACCCGCCGCGTTTCCCGCCCGCCGCGAGCGCCCGGCAGGCGCAATATTTCCGCGGGTACCGCCCGCACGGCGACGCGGCCGCAGGGCAATATATTCCGGCGTACCGCCCGTCGCAGTGCGCCCGCAGGCCGCAAATTCCCTGCGCCTGCGGGGAATGAAAAATATATATAATATGAGTCATTCATTATTTTCATACTTAAAACACTTTTCAAAGAATTTCTTTTCAAATATACTATCGAGTCATTCATTTTTATTTTTCATACTAAACATTTTATTAAAAACATTTTCGTGAACATAAAACTGTAACTCATTACAGACCTATTATTAACACATATATTTATTAACATTATTTTTACTTAATACCTTTTTACTTAATTTGACTTTTAATTTATAAAATTTTTTAAAAATTGTATGTAAAAAAGAAAAAAAAGCCAAAGTGTCTGATATTTAATCATTTTATTTTTACTACAATTGAACGAAATTTTACTAAAAACATTACATTACATACACTTAAAGCAGTAAATCAGTAAATCAATTAGAGGTGTTACACTAACACTAGGGGGTTAGTATGCTTTTGTTTTACTGTTCTACTTCATTTACTTCTTGTTTACTGCTACGTATTTCTGCATTACTGCTTTAACTTTCTGCTTTACTGCTTTAACTTTTGCTTTACCTGCTTTAACTTTTCTGCTTTACTGTTTTTAACTTTCTGCTTTACTGTTTTTTAACTTTCTGCTTACTGTTTTTAACTCACATGTTTTTACTGCTTTAACTCATATATTTTTTTACATTACATACCTTAAAGCAGTAAATCAGATAATCAAAACACCCACTCTATTACCTAACAACCAGAGGGCGATTAGTATGTTTTTGTTTTTACTGTTTTACTTATTTAAGACTATCTGTACTGCTTTAACTGCTTCTGCTTCATACTTCTTTAACTTTCTGCTTTACTCTTTTAACTTTCTGCCTTACTGCTTAAACTTCATATATTTATTAACATTATGTCTTCTACTTTTGTTTTAATACTTTTTATTTTTATTCTTATATTCTTTTTTATTCTATTTTTTTATCTTTACTTTTTCTTTATATATCATTCTTCTTTATAAAACTTCTTTGCCTTTCTTTCTATTCTTTTTATTTTATTTTTATTTATTTACTTTTATTATTATTTTTTTTGTTTTAATACTTTTTCATTTTTTTCTTTTTTATTCTTTTTATTTTATTTTGTTATTATTTTACTTTTCATTATTATTTTATTTTGTTTTATACTTTTTATTTTTTCTTTTTATTCTTTTATTTTTGTTTTTTAATATTACATTTGTTTTTATTTTCTTTTTTATTATTCGGTTTATAATTTAAAATATTTATTTACTTCATGCCATATTTGTTATTATTATTTAGAACACACACACCACACACCACACACACACACACTTACACTTAACACACACACATTTCACATAGAACACTTATACACACATTCACTATGCCACTTACATCTACCCATAGCCACTTACATTTACACTTATACACACACACACAGATTTACTTACACTCACACCGATTACTTACACTCACACACAGATTTACTTACACACACACACACACACAACACACCACAGATTTACTTACACACACAGATACTTACACTCACCACAGATTACTTACACTCCACACACAAGATTTACTTAACACAACATAACGATTTACTTAAACCCAAACCAACACAGATTTACATTTACACACACAGATTTACTCTCACACACACACACACACAAATTTACTTACACACACACACACACCACGCACACTCACTTACAACACCACACACGCACACTCACTTACACACCCCCACACGCACATTCAATTACACATATAACGATATAATTATTAAAACATTATTATGTTTATAATTAAACACGTTTTATATTACTCTTTCAAATATAACTAAAATTATTTAAAGTTTCTTAAAACTTCTATATATATTAAATCAATCATTATCTTTGAACAAAGAATTATTATTAACTGTTAATACTTATTTGTTTATAAATTTTATAACTAACAAGTTTTTAAATAACTTTTACTTCAGACGGATTCAAAATTTTTATGAAATTTTATTAAAAATTTTATATCTCAACAAGACAAGGAACTGAATACCAATAGTGATCCAAAAATCATTGCTTAAAGTCAAGTCGTGCCGATAGCACCCTCTCGTACACCAAGCTAATGCCACGTTTTGTTCTTTTGACTTACTGCTTTACATCATTCTTAGAGGCATGTAATAAGTATAAAAATAAACAAAATAAGTTCTTCTTCTGCTAACATAACATGTATTTTATTAAAATCATTCTAAGTTTTTTATTTAAAAATAACAATATATTCACTTACATTTATATTATCGCTCGATGTTAACTAAAATATTTTCAAAGTTTTTTAAATAAAATTTGGATTTTCTTTATTATTATCTATGTACATTGACAAACCATCACGAGAAAACACAACAACCCGCAATCGTTACAGATACGAAACTGACCTCTCTCTGTAAAATGGGTTGAAATAACTACTTTAGCCCTAAATTTAGGATAATCCGTTTTGTACCCCGGGGCGATTTAGGTCTAATACAGGTCAAATATAATTTCCAAACGACCTTTTCTGTAAAAATTGTGGTGCAATACACTACGCTTAGGCCTAAACTTATAGGATAACCTTTTTGTATCCCAGGGGAATTTAAGCCTAATACCAGGTTAAAAGGTAATTCCAGTATATATTACAAGAATCGAGAATCAACTGTTATTATTTTATAAATATATTTACAACTGAAACATGCTGGATCGGTAGATCCTTTGATTCAAGGTAAGAAAGAAATGTTTCTTTCTCTGTGAGATGACGGAGTTAATCACTTATCTCTATATGACCTCGTATGTGATTGGTCGAGATATTTTATCGCTTTTTTGTTTTAAGGTATGAAAAAACTGTTTCATATCCTGAGCCCTACCTCTGATTGGATAAAATTATATTTGAGCAGTCGATGTCTTTAGATCCAAACTTCATTTTAAAATTCATTAACTCGTTTTGGCTACTTAAAGCGGTGCACAATTCTCTTGATTTGTAATAAAGTGTTCTATTTTCACTAAGTGTATTACAGTCATGATTCACCTTAACATGTATACCTCAAATCCAAGAACATTAATCCAGTGGGGAAATCAAGATCCCGTAGTAGGGTTTCATTCTATTATATAAAAGAACAGCCGATGAGATTTTGAATTTTTCAAGTGTGCTACCCCATCACCCTGTTATAATACCAAGCGTATTTTCGTGAGTCCAGATGAATTACTTTGTATATGTAATTACACTGAAGAGTGGCTTACAGAATACTTTAAACCAAGCTCAGCTTTAAATTGCCCTAATACAGTTATTAGCCTGAGCGAAGAAACCAGCGGATAAGCAACTTACTCTCGCATTTTATAAAAACATCAAAAACATAATCAGCTTGGAAGTTTAGATTATGGGTGAGAAATTAAATGAAACAGCAGTATTTGGACCTACATCATTTGGATTCTACATTTTCAGGCCTAGCACAGATGAAATATATGCTAGAGAGATACGTAAGCGAATGTTAATGCAACTGAAGAAGACATCTGTGTTATCTAATTACGTAACCGCAATTCATTATGTTATACCCAGAATACTACGCATTTAAGACAAACCCTGATCGAATGATCTACGCGCATCATCGATCGCTTCATAAGTTCTATAGACGTACAGAAATTCATTTATCTACCTTAGAAAACAATGGCAAGAATGATATTTATGCAGGTGACCCAGATTGTAAATATACTATGATATCTGAGCGGGAACTTTTTACGTATGTGTTAACTGTAAGTATTACAGAGACACGAAACTATATCATCGATAATGATAAAAATGATTGGCATATTTGCAAAGATTTAAAGGAATTTTAATATTAAATAGGCGAAAACATCATGTGGAAGTGTTATATATAATAAATATTCCTGTATTATAATTAATGTTAACCTTATATATAAAACCCATTGTAAATATATTTAACACGTTTGTATATATTTAATGTTATCTTATTATATAATATTATATATATATTAATATATATATATTATATATATATTATTATATTATATATATATATATATTATATATATATATATAAATTACAAGTAGATAATGATTATTAAATTTCAATTATATAGTAAAGTTTTATTATCCTTATTTTACTATTCTTAAATAAATATTTACATGTATGTTAAGGAGTTTAAATAAACGAAACTCGGGCTCAGGATATGAAAAAACGATGTTTTTACATACCTTAAACCAAAAAGCGATAAAATAATTTTTCTGGACCAATCACATACGAGGTCATATAGAGATAAGGATTACTCCGTCACTCACAAGAAAGGTAAAAATTTATTTCCTTCTTACCTGATCAAAGGACTTACCGATCCAGCATGTTTCAGTTTGAAATATTATTTATAAATAATAAATGATTCTCGATTCTTGTTAATATTACTGGAATTTACCCTTTGTGAAACCTTGTTATTAGGTCTTAAACCGCTGTGAATACAAAGGTATTATCCTAAATTTAGGCCTACATTTAGGCCTAACGTAAGTTATTGCACCACCATTTTACAAGAAAAGGTCAGTTTAAATTATTTTGACCTGGTATTAGACCTAAATCGCCCCGGGGCTACCAAAAACGGATTTATCCTAAATTTAGGGGAACTAAAGTAGTTAATTTCAACCCATTTATTTTAACAGATAACAAGATTAGGTCAGAATATTTCCTATCTATGTTCCAAGTATTCCTATGTTCACCTAGTGATGGTTATTCTATGTGTTTTTTCTCGTGTGTTGGTATTGTCATATTGTATACTAATAGATAATAATTAAAGAAAATCCGAATTATTTAAACTTAATGATAAATATAATTTTAGTTTAAAATTCGATAATGTAGAATAATATAAAATGTATACATAGTGATAATATATATTTGTTTATTTTTAAATTAATAAACTAAGAATGATTTTAATCGAATATATAAATACATTTTATGTTATTTAGCGAGATATAATAGAACTTTTTTTGATTATATTTTATAATTATTTTACTATCTCACTAGGGTCACAGTTTGGTATTAGCCTGGTATGTTAAAAAAGTGTCTAGTATTAAAAAATAAGATTAACTCAATACACGTGTGGTAACGGAATACCTTGCTGGAATGCTGGTTGGTGAAGAGGGGTGCTAGGGGCTGACTTAGTCTCGCATCTTATTATGGTTTATTGCCCTGATTATGTGTAAGGTAAAGTAAAAAAATAATACACTCGTATTAAAATGAACTAATCATTACACTAAATGGCTATAAGGGAACAAAAAATGACATTTTAAAAACTTGTTAGTTATTAAATTTGTAAAGGCGATATTTTAAAGTTATAATATAATTAATTTAGTTAAGATACGATAGATGGAAAATTGAGGTATTTATTATATAAGTTTTTATATGAGATTTGATAATTTAGTTGTTAGTTATAAATATATTGGTATTTGACTAGTAACATGTACTAAACAAAAATAGTTTCACGATGATTAAATTACAATAATAATTGTTGTTTATTAAAATTAATATATGATTAGTCTTATGTTATATGGTAGAAGCTTAGTGATTGATGCCTTTGTTGTAGTATGTGTGTTGTGCTCGTTGATGATCTGGTAAAGTGCTATTGTGTCGTGCTAGATTTTTGTTGTTTTTTTTTTGTTGTGGTTGTTTGTTAAGTGGTCGCTCGCCGATCAGGTGTGGTGTGTGTTATGTGTGTTAAGAATCTGTGTGTGAATGTAAGTAAATTATGTGTTTCCCGTGCTAGTAAGGATATGGATACTGTAGGGTCTGGGTTTCCCCGGCTCGGGGCCACCTAGGGTCGCCTATTCCCTCGGGGAGGGTCTCGGACCCCGCTCTTTGGTTTTGTTGGTGTGTGTCGCGGGGGTTCTCGCACTACTTCAGGCGGTTTGTGGTGGGATAGTATAGTACACATCATGCTCGCTCGCTGAGCTGTATATAGAGTATAATCATGGTGTGGTCGTGGTGAGCTAAATCTGTGTGTGTAAGCTTGAGATGATCATTTAGCGTGTTTTAGCAATGTTAAACTCGAAAGTCTATTTTTTTTTAATGGTGGTGTGTGTGTAGTACGTACCACACTATCTTGATCGACTGTGAGCTGTGCTTATAGTAAATCTGGTGGTGTCTATCTAATACTTATTAATTCCAATACTTTATTTCTTTTTTATTTTTTTCCTTTTCTTCTGTGACATTTCGCAGGATTCCACTGTTTCCTTTTTCTGCTGTGTAGTGTTAAGTTAGGTAAGATTGCTACTCTTGTTTATGTTATTGTTGTATTTTTTTTGCCATTGTTATATGTTGTTTTTTTGTGTTTTTTTTTTATATGTTTTTTCAACAATTTTCAGGGCAATTCATTATGGGAATGTGCTGAAAGTCTATAAGTTCATTAGTGAAGCACTGTTGTTGTGGTTGTTTCTACTAAGGTGTAAGGTGTGTTGTTGTGTTGTGTGTAACTGGTCTGTTCCTTAAGATAATCGAGGACTTAATCCAGATAGGCACTGCATAGTGACATAACACTTAAGATATAATTAATTATAAAAATAATAAAAATAAAATATAATAATAATACAGTAAAAATTAATAAAATAAAATAAAAAGAATATAATAAATAAAAAGTATTAAATATACTAGGAATAACATACATATATAAATAAGAAGGGTAAAAATATAATTAAAAGTATTAAAAGAAAAATAAAATAATACATAAATAAAGTGAAATTAATAAAAATTAAAATGAAAATAGATTATAAAAGATAATATTAATAACAATTTATATATATTTTAATACTTTCAAGGGAAAAAAAGTATTATGCAAAGCATTTTGAGATTTTACATTAATTGTTTTAATTATAAATTATGTTTACTTTTTCGGTAATTATGACATGCCAAATGTATACTTGAATAACCCTGAAATACTTAAAATATTTAAAGTTGAAATTTTAAATTCTTTGTTAAAATATTTATAAACAGCACAATAAAAGTAAAAAATCATGCAATACTTTTTTAAATAAGTTCAAAATGCTTGTATATTAAGTTGAAAGCTTGAATTGTGAAACTTGGAAAAAAAAATCTATTGTTTAAAACCAAACTCAAGAATAGTACTAAATAAACGTAATCAGACAAAATGTATTAATTATATAGATTTGTTAATCTTCAGTGCTATTCTTTTAACTCATTTAAATTTCTTATTTATTACTATGATTAAGGTTTTTATTTTGTTTCTAGGGGTAAAGGCCGAAGTAGTTGGGAAGCCTGAAGCAGCTTTCTTTTTATCAGCTCTAAGTGACGTGGGAGGAACTCCAGAAGAAACAGTTATGATTGGAGACGTAAGTTTTTATTATATTTAAGGGTAGCATACTTATTTTGTTTATAATTAATTAATTTCTTTGCAGCTTTGTCAAGTTTTTGCTATTTCATTTTTTAATTTATTTATTTTAATTCATGAGTGTGTCACGCACATCTCAGATACGATATTTTTTGTTTAGATTATCCTCAAAATCGGTCAACAATTTCTCGTCAGTCGTATTCGGGGCGGTTCCTGTTTTCATTCTTCTTGGGTTGGTTCGAGCGTTGTTGATTTTTTCCGCGACGTGATTCTTCAGCATTCATGATGCGGTTCTTAGCAGCGATCGAGTATATTCTTCAACAGTATGTGAGTATACGTTCGTTTTGTGAAATTGAATGATTTATCATCAATGTAACAGTATCCAAATATTATGATTTAATAAATATATTTATATACTATCAACTCTCACAAATAAGAGTTTTTATCACAAAATTTAAATATTTATATTATTAAATATAATGAATTATTGATCGTACATTGATTATTATAGTAATTTTAATTTGTCAGAGTTTTTTCTTGATTTTTGTTATGAAAATTAACAAACGATTTAACCAATGTAGTAACCAAGGTGTTTTATTTTTATCACAAATTTATGTTTCTGCGGACAGTTCAATGTTATTATATACACTCGGACGTTTAAACTGATGAAGAATACAAGAAAACTGCATACTGCTTCCTGCCTAAAAATCTAAATTTATTATCTGATCCGCGTACTAAACGTATAAAGAAGCATTGTGCTAAAAATATGAGGAAAAGCGAGGACTCATCACGTTGGAGTCAGATGCACTACCTTAGATTATATTATATTGATAGGGTTATAAGTATTAGTATATATTCACAAAATTGAATACAGCGCTGACTATGTATGCGAATCAAAAAGAAAGAGTAATTTCGAAATGGATATTCCTGAGCCCGTATGGGTGATTTTTCAGAATGTGGCGTAAGGAGAATACCAACTGAGAACGATATACTGAATTTAAATTTCGTCTAACCCACAAGTTGAACCAAGTCTTAATTTCGGCTCTGCTCCCACTGATTGATAAAAAAACAGAATCCGTTTAGGTTATCAAGACTGGAACGATGCAAGTTACAAGCATCCGTACAAATAAGCTTGAGATAACGATAGAAGCTGTGAAAGCGCTGGCCATGATGATCCATTTCTAGTAAAAAATTAGCTCGATATATAGAGTGTAGAGAAAGGATAGTGAAAAGAAGGAAGCCGGCGGGCTTGTATACTAACGAGTGAGAAAAGTCTACTTTTCTATTAATATTTCGACGATTTACCAGACATCTCGATCGGATGATGATAATTAGCTTTAGAGGAAGACAAGTAATCGGGTGCAAACCATTATCATCGTCTCTGCTAAAGCGATGGCATATATTGATAAATCGTTTTTTATATATGAGCGAATAATGAAATCGTGAACGAAACGCAGAATTGAACAATTTATACGCGCCTATCTGAAATCAATACGTATAGATGAAGCATTATTTCACATGTATATCATGAATATATTATATCTTAAGCTGATCGCATGGCTGCTGCTGCACAGTACAAAAACAGAAATTATATGAATTATTATGACTTCAGGGAAATTGGTTTGCGAAGTGAGTGCCGATACTATTTTTCTGAGCGGCTTTGAAGATTCATAAAAATGAGCATATAAGTTAGAGCGAAACGAGTGTAAAAGTTCCGACACATCGCGTCTTTATGGAAATCACGAACTCGCAACCGTCATGTTTTCAAATAGATTCTGCAGCGAGTAGGAACGTAAAAATAAATCCGCGTTATATATATTTATTTATTATATGAAAAATTTAATTTTAATCATTCAGAAGTCAAAAATAAAATAAAATAAAATAAAATATGTAATAACATAGAGAATTAGATGAAGCTTTTTTAGATAAAATTTGTGAATTGGCGTATTTTTTATACGTTAGATTTTTTGAAGTCCCGAATATGACTCCTAATTCGTCATATCACGGCGACAGGATTGAGGCTGTCCCGTCCGTCACAAATGTGCTAAATTCAGTGTCGATAAACTTAGTTTATAAAGGCACAGACCTTTTATAAAACATATCCAAGGATCTAATATTAGATGCTGAATACTAAGCGATAGAACAAAGAATCTATATAAAAAGATGCTGGTTTCTGTATCCGTTTTCGCAAACTGTACATCTCCGTCTAATAAGATATACCAGGAGAATCTATGACGAAGAACTATCCGGTAGTAGCCTCAGCGGTTATACAATCACAACAGAAACGAGGAAATAGTCAAGCAAGGCACAGACGTAGTTTGAAAAAGAGTATCAGAGAAGAACAATGTGTTAGAGCTGGATGAAAGAACAATTAGATATAGATGATGTAATTTAGTAATAATTATGTTTAGATAGCGTTGCGTCAAAAGCTTTGAGAGTAAGAGTGCGTGATGTCTTTGCTCTAGTCGTCTGTTACACGATCTTGATACAGGTCATCTCAGGATAACAACGTCATACCAGTTTCGCGACATTTGAATTTTCTCGTGATTCATTGCGGTATATGCAATAAAAATCCGAATATGCGAGAGTAAATATCTCCTTAGTTAAGCACATGATAATACTGTGCAGATTAGCTCTATTTCAGATATAAAGCGTAATCGAGAACATGAATCTAAGGACAAGCGAGCATCCGAGCTCGCTTTAAGAATACGCATCTCCGAAGAGGTATAAAGCTGACAGCATGAGCGATCTGAAGCTCCCATAGGTCGAAGCGCATGACCGGAACTCTCATGACTAATTAGACATGGAATTTAGCCGTGAGTTATTCGGCAGAGCAGACCGAAACAATGTTCGATTTCCGCTGGCGAGGTAACTCCACTATCGTCACCCTACGCTGAGTTTACTGACGACTGTCATACGGTCGGATTCCTCATCCGAAAGGTCGGCCGCGGCTTCTAAGACGCCCATGGCTTTATCGCAGGTGAGGCTCGTTCCATTTTCCATTTTTCCTGTATTTCCACTCTTTTGAAGCGTACGGACATTTAGTATGAAAGATTTGTTTAAAAATTATATAATATAGTATTCTGAAGGAAGGAAAGAAGAACGGAAACCCTTCGCGTACTCGGATTATAAGTACCCCCAACTCCCCCGCATCTATATGCGTCGACCTCGTCACGTCAGTGTATATGGCCTCAAAGTCGTGGAATTGTAAGAGGGTACCCACAATTGTCACTCTTCTTGTAATAGCACTAACTCATGTGCCGGCTCTTCCACTAGAACTAGGGCACTCTTATCCAAGTGAATCGAGCGAACGTTTTGAGCATTTAACTATATTAGCGTACAGCTTTTTGTGAATATGGATGAACAGTGCAAGGTACGTCCGCCAGACTCACAGTGTGCGGTACGCCAAGAACTGGTGTTGAGCGAGACAAAGTGATTTTGTTTAGCGTATTCAATTCTCTATCTCATATAACCTGAATGGCGCGACTAAATATATATAGGTTCTCATGATTTATTCTGTGTATTTATAATAGTATTCCATTTGATCCTAAGTTATGTAAAATATTAAGCTCGAGTTATACTATTCTAGAATATATAAATCCAAAGAACAGATAAGTATATATTATATATATAAATATATATGATGATGATATATATATATAGTACTAATATATATATAAGATCATATTATGATAAGGTTGAGGCTCGATTTTTTTTATAAAAAATAGTATGTCCGCATTATTTGAGTACTATGTATTATTTTATGTTTTCGGTTCGGGGAAGTTTCCTCTATATTATCGTAGATCTTATGATTGATGTTCGTTCGTGTAGATATGTTCACGTGGAGCTCGGATTCTCATTTGACTGACCGTAAAACTGATATTGCTTTATATGTATATTCTTTTTTATTTTATATAAATATTTAATCTAAAAAATAAATAAAGTAATATATAACTATATATACTATTTCAACTAATTCTTGATTATTTTTGTAATTGAGTAACAAGCATTTTATGACAATATTATATAACCGACTTACCATCGGGCTTTCACACGGAAGATTTTTTATATAATATATATATATATATATATATATATACTATATATATATATATATATATTATAATATATATTATATATGTGCTACTATTTTATATTATTACCGTTAAAAAGAAGCTATTCGAAACTGATTTCTCATTCAGTCAATCGCCCGCCATGGAAACCAAAGACTCCCCCTCGACGTCGTCAGAAACCAAGAAACAGAGATATGAGAAGGCTATTGCGAACGATTTTGACGTCACAAAACAAATTGTTGAACAGTACGAAAAAACTCTCACTACATTTGATGGCACGGACCTGCAATATTTATTGGACGCAAAAGAAAAAGCTCATAAACTAATGACTGAAAGAGGTGTGACCATACCCCTTCACGAAGACTCTCTGGTTTACATCGATCCCGTATACGATGATATTTTTTGCATGAGAGACTTTTTTACCAAAAAATATAGGTTTTCGCTGAACGAGGAGGAAAAATGTCCGGTCATCTTCAGTTACTCTCACTCACCCAACATCGCGATTTACGCGTGTCTAGAAAGCCTTTTCGCGGTGACGGAAGAAAGAACTAAATACGAAAAACCTTATTTTAAAAGTTATATTTATGGGGCATTAACAAAAATCAAATACCCAAATCACGCCAGAAATGAAACGAGGGATCACAAAATATATAATGAAGAGTATAAGATATTCGACTTGATTAGCGAGAAAGTGTATAATTTAAAATATTTTCAAAATGAAAGGAAAATGCTTTCGCTGGAAATTAAGAAAAACTGCTCTTTTATGGAGCGTGGCGTGAGCGAACTTTTAACACGCATGCACGATAAGGACGCGCAAAAACCGAAGGACTCTTCGCTGAAATTGACGTTTCATCGGATCGATCTACATTCTTCGCGAATCAGTTCTAGAGGATTGGGGAATGATGATGATAATCAACACATCACCCGATCCACCGCACCGCCACCGCCACCGCTCCGCCACCCGCCGGGAGCCACTCTTTACTGATTGGATATAAACTTTATATAGAGTTTATATAGTAAAGGATTAAGTAAAATGATACTTAACTCTCGTATTAATTATTATCTCAGCTTCTTCGACTTTTATATAAATTTATCAGAAGTGTATACTCCATGACAAGTTCCTCCTTTAAAATGAATCTGGATATTTGCCAGATTAGATTGATTTCGTGACAGAAATAAGAGTACTTAAGCTAGAACCCAAGAGAAGCTCTCTCAGTTCTGAAAGTAGTCACAGACGATGATCACCCGTGTGCAAAAGATTTGTTCGATGACGGGATCGCCATCATTCAATTTCAACGAAGAAAATAACCCTTCCGCCTATAGAATTTGGGCCGACTATTCTTACTAAGAAAATTGCGCATTTGTATTTTTGAAGACGTGGGAGTTATGTATTATGCACCCTCCATGACTACTCAAGATTGACAAAAACGGGAGTTCCTCTAATATTTTAGGGAGTCGCAGTTTGTAGTCAGCCAAAATGAGAGAGTGGTGGATACCAAATTTCAGTTAAAACTCGAGGGGGTCGGATCGTGCAACTATTGCAAAAAAATATTTGCGTTTTCGCTTGATGATATAATCGAATGTTGATATATCCCAGAGAAACGTGGCAAATCTCCGCCAAAAAAATGGTCTTAAGGTTTAAAAAACTTAAAGATAAGGTCAACTGTGGACTCACAATCAGCTTAATACTTACCAACTCCTATTTCATATCTCTCACGAAAAGCCTAGAAACTGTACATGAGATAATCTTAGAACAACAAGATTCTTCGCACCTCCACTAGCCACACCCTCATGCTTCTATGAGAACCCGAGAGGACCCATGTAACTATCGATTTAGGTAAATCGAGATGTGGAAAATACGATAACGGAAGAAGCAAAATGTATAATATGGCGACTAATATGAAAATGTCCTTCATAGAAGCATCTGGACTAATGAATATAATGGTAACCATTATCATCTTAATATGTCCATATAGACAAATCTTTAGGTTATTATTACGACCACGTTAATACGACGTGTAGATAAATACAGAAAAACCAATATCTGTTCGGTTTGAATAATTCAAATATAACCTCGCCTTAACACTGCGAAAATGTCTGATGACACGAAATTAAATCTCACTTATATATCATAGCGGAAACTCAGGCACTAGACGGATAATACATCGCAACATAACCATTCATATGAGCAGGCTATTACTGAGAGTGGATCACAATCGTAACTCGTTCACAACATATCACACTTGAAATTATAAATGAGGTGAAATATTTCGACTTATGATAATAATTCTGGACACCCGTTTACGGTTATTTATTAAGTGACATCACAGTGCTTCCCTACAGACATCCTTCAGTTAGATAGACAACTCGAATATTCATCGTATAGACATGCGTAAATTCACTTCGAAATTACTGACAGAACTAAGTTATATTTTCCATTTCACGCGGTCCTATAAGCATTCCAGTAAATATCGTGGCCGAGTAGCAAAACGAATAAACACACCTCACATCCATATGGCATGTGGAGGCCACTAAACATTTTGTGATGACATGGTGTTTATCTGTCTCCACCATACCATACTTGTTTTTTTCAATACTCTCGAGACAAAATTTTTAAGAGTATGTAGGAGTTAATTTGAATCTCCCCTACGACTTGAAGATCGACTCGCTGAATGGCAGAGGTAAGAGATCTGTGCGATTACCCTGCATGCAGTTTGGACTTCTGCCATTTACTCGATGCTAAAGGCGAATCGGAGTTATGTAGGAGTCTCTCTCGTGGATAAAAATTCTGCCAGCGAATAGAACAGAGACTTTTCATATTTACTCTCGTCCACTGCTATAAAGGAAGACCAATTATCATCACAAACGTACAACGAAGCGGAAGGCATCGGTAGTATTAAGATACCGGTCTATGACCAGTATTTTTTTTTTCATAATGGGATAGGTCAACGTAGTCTTGTGTTTCTCCGTTGTGCGGACCTCTTACTCTCAAATATCAATTGCCTGCACCTCGCTCGAAATCTCCACTCGATATACCAAACTCGACAGATTTGACACTTACTTACTCTCTCTCTCACAAAGTATATCTATCATAAATATATATCAATATATATAAATAAAGCAATCTCTCAGTCTTAGCTCCATACTTACTCTCGTTGGCGTCCAGCAATCTCTCCC
>JABUQX010022379.1:0-53840 GCA_015478945.1 Trachelipus rathkii | reverse complement strand
GTTATGTTTATTTTTGTTTCCGAAAACTACGAAGCTACAAGAAAACTAATTACACAATCGTGGAATCAGCGTAAGAAATATTGTTTGAAAATTATGAAAATTGTTTTGATTTTTGGTTAGTTAGTTTTATTTTCTGAAAACTACGCATAGCTACAGGGAAAAACTATGTTTTCTCCATTTTTAAAACAAATTTCTTACGCTGATTCCAAAAAGGTAGTTTTCTTGTAGCTTTCGTAGTTTTCGATAGATTAAATGGCACCGGGCTTGATAAATCCAAAATTTTTTTTTTCCAGTTTTTGCTCAAAATATCTTACGGCTGATTAACCAAAACTATTAGTTTTTCTTGTGGCTTATCTAGATTTTCGAGTTTTTGCACTTAGACCTTCGACTTATATCTCTGACTGTTCGTTCGTTTGTTTGTCGAAATATAGTGTCGCCTTCCGGGAATCGCAAAAGCGGCTGAACGCTTTCAAATGCCCACTTTTTAGTGTATAAACTCGCTTCAACTCGATATAGTGACGCTTCAACATGAACTATTTTGTCAAAGATAAGTCTGAAATCTTATATTAATATATAATATATAATATATAATATATATATATAACTATATATATATATATAAAGATATATATTATATATATATAATTATATATAATATTTATATATAATAAAAATATATATATATATATATATATATATATATAGTAGGTTAGTGTCTAAAGCTGACATCATGTAACTAGAGAAACAACAGCACCTACAGTAAGGCATACACATTGTTGCATATGCATGGCTTAGAAAAAAAAATACTTTGACCGCAAAAATAGGGCCCAGAGGTTTAGGGGTGGTTTAAAACTAACGAAATACCCACGGGGTAGACGCCACCCGATGCAGGAGGTCGGGGTTCTCGGCCCTAGGTGGGACTACGGGGGGGACTAATACCCCCCTCCGGGGATGGTCTCCGGAACCCCCGCTCTTTGGTCTTTGGTTGTCGCGGGTTCCTCCGACCATCCCTCCGGGGTGAGAAACATCCCCCCCCTTCTTCCCCCATCGCTTGCGAGCCCCCTAAAAAGGTAAACTCCTTTTTAGGGGGCTCGAGCTGAGCCCCCTATATGGCCGATATAAATATATATATATAATATTATATATATAGATATATTATATATATATATATAATTATATATATAATATATATTAGATATATATATAATATATATATATATATATATAATAATATATAATAGTAATATATATTTATATATATCTATTAGCGATATATAACATAGAAATATATATATATATATATATAATATATAATATTATATTATATATATATATATTATATATATAATTTATATATATATATATTATAATATATATATATATATAATATATAAATATATATAATATATAATATATAAATATATATATATATATTATATTTAATACCAAGCTTTTGCCGTTTTATCCGTCATTCTTTTAATTTTTTTTTTTAATTTTAGCACCCTTCATCAGTTTCTATAGTAATTAATTTTAAAGGTAACTAAAACTAAATGCATTTTTTTAAAAAAATTAAATAAATAATATCTACGATAAAAAAAAACTACGATAGCTACAAGAAAACTAATAACATTCGTGGAATCAGCGTAAGAAAATTGTTCTAAAAATGGCAAAAAATTTTTTTTTTATTTTTTGGGCTATTTTATTTTTCTCGAAAACTACGATAGCTACAAGAAACTATAACATTCGTGGAATCAACAGCGTAAGAAAATTGTTCTAAAAAATGGCAAAAAAAATTTTTTGATTTTTTGGGGTATTATTTTTTGTTCAGGAAACTACCGTTTGCTGCAAAAAATCTAATAACATTCGTGGAATCAGCGTAAGAAAACCGTTCTAAAAAATGTAGAAAAAAAATTTTTTTAATTTTTTCGGATATTTTATTTTTTTTCTCGAAAACTACGATAGCTACAAGAAAACTAATAACATTCGTGGAATCAGCGTAAGAAAATTGTTCTAAAAATGGCAAAAAATTTTTTTTGATTTTTTGGGTTTATTTTATTTTTTTTCTCGAAAACTACGATAGCTACAAGAAAACTAATAACATTCGTGGAATCAGCGTAAGAAAATTGTTCTGAAAATATGAAAATTTGTTTTTGGATTTTTTTGGTTATTTATTTTATTTTCTCGAAAACTACGATCGCTACAAGGAAACTATTTTGTTTCTCCATTTTAAAACAAATTTCTTACGCTGATTCCAAAAAAGGTTATTATTTTTTTTGTAGCTATCGTAGTTTTCGAGAAAAAAAAATAAACAACCAAAAAAATCAAAAAAATTTTTTTTCCATTTTTAGAACAAATATCTTACGCTGATTCCACGAATGTTATTAGTTTTCTTGTGGCTATCGTAGTTTTCGAGTTTTTTGCACTTAGACCTTCGACTTATATAGTATGTTTTGTGTTCGTTTGTTCGTCTGACCGTTTGACGTTTCATAGATAACTAATATAAGTCGAAGGTCTTAAGTGCAAATTCCGAAAAAAAATTTCGACTTAAAAATTTTTGGGAAATTATTTTCTCTGTGGTTTTAGATTTTCACACTTAGAACTTTGACTTATATCAGTTACAAATGAAACGTCACTATATTGGGTTGAAGTGATAGTTTATTACCTAAAAGTGGTGCACATCAAGTTAGAATCGTTTGCGAACGCGGCTCGAACGTCGACTATAGTATAGCGTCTCCTTACGGCGTCACAAAAGGGGCTTCAACGCTTTTAAATGCCACTTTTATTGTAATCAACTCGCTGCACCCTCGATATAGTGACGTTTCAACGGGAACTGATTATAAGTCAAAGGTCTAAGTGTGAAAATCTCTAAAATCACAAAGAAAATATTTCCCCCGAAATTTTCTGTTAATTTTTTTTTCGATTTGCACTAGACCTTCGACTTATATTGTCCCGAGATGGGTCACTATATGACGTCAAGTGGGTTTAAGCGATAGGTATCTCGAAAACTGGATAGCTACAAGAAAACTAATAACATTCGTGGAATCAGCGTAAGAAAATTGTTACTTAAAAATGTTACTAGAATTTGAAACTAAAAAAAGTCGAGACACCTTTTACTACGTAGGTAAATATCACTACAATTCTGAACGCGAACCACCGGGAATTGAGCTACACGAGCCGATGGAAGTTAGATTCGATTTATGTCAGTATTTAAAACAACAGAAAACCGAGAGGGTGATTTTAGATTTTTCTTATTTGTGGTATACTAATGAGTTTCGGGTAACATTTCCCGGAGACCCCCGTCTTAACACTAACATTCATGATGTTTCTTCCATCAGAGGTTACAAGGAAATACTAAATTCTCGAGATCAAAGAGAAAGACCCGATCGTCCAACAGTATTCCCACAGACGAGACCAGAAAACTAATAACATTCGTGGAATCAGCGTAAGATATTTGTTCTAAAAAGGGAAAAAAAAATTTTTTTGATTTTTTTGGTTATTTATTTTTTTTTCTCGAAAACTACGATAGCTACAAAAAAAATAATAACCTTTTTGGAATCAGCGTAAGAAATTTGTTTTAAAAATGGAAAAACAATAGTTTCCTTGTACCTATCGTAGTTTTCGAGAAAATAAAATTAATAACCAAAAAAATCCAAAAACAAATTTTCATATTTTCAGAACAACTATCTTACGCTGATTTCACGAGTGTTATTAGTTTTCTTGTAGCTATCGTAGTTTTCGAGAAAAAAAAATAAAATAGCCCCAAAAAATCAAAAAAATTTTTTTGCAATTTTTAGAACAATTTTCTTACGCTGATTCCACCATTATTTTTTTTTTCTACGAATTTTTAAAATTCACAAGGTAACGTTCCTTTTAGTGCGATTTTATTATGCGTTTTTGCACAAATTTGATCTTCTTGTTCCCTTTACTTACAAAGAATTTAGTATATAGATTATTATTATTATTATTATTATTATTATTATTATTATTATTATTATTATTATTATTATTATTATTATTATTATTATTATTATTATTATTAATAATATTATTATTATTATCATTATTATTATTATTATTATTATTATTATTATTATTATTATTATTATTATTATTATTATTATTTATTATTATTATTATTATTATTATTATTATTATTATTATTATTATTATTATTATTATGCATTATTATTATTATTATATATTATTATATTATTATTATTATTATTTATTATTATTATTATTATGTATTTATTATTAAATTACTATTATTATTATTATTATATATATTATATTATTGAATTATTCATTATATTCATATATTATCTTATTTATATTATATATTATTATTATTATTAGCTATTATTATTATTATTATTATTTATTATTATTATCCTATTATTCATTATTATTATTAATTATTATTATTATTATTATAAACTCATTTGTTTTTTTTAATCTTTTGCAGATATAAAGGGCATCAAATTGTAGTATGAGGTTTATCATTAGGAAGCGTGGCTTCGCCGCGAATGTGCGTATACACCCTGAAGATCAGTGTCTGATAATTTATTTTATTTTATTTCATTATTCCTAATTATTATTTATTTTGAAGAAAATACTACTTTCTGACCTTAGTACTTTTTTCACAGCCGAATTCGACGACGAAAAACTCGAAACGAAAATGACTGTAAAAAATCTGCAAGATCTATCAATGAACGTCATTTTTGAAACGTCATCCTTTCAAGATTTTTACGACGTTTCTGATTCAAAAATATTCGGGGTGATCTGTGATATAATTACGAATCGTTTCATCGAAAAACATGGGTCGAAGGAATTAAATTTCAACCTGTTATTTCCGCTATTTGATTCGGACGACGAGGCAAAAACCTCGGCGATCATTCTAAGTTTTCTTA
Organism: Trachelipus rathkii; assembly: GCA_015478945.1. NCBI lineage: Eukaryota > Metazoa > Arthropoda > Malacostraca > Isopoda > Trachelipodidae > Trachelipus > Trachelipus rathkii. The sequence continues at coordinate 48,930 of JABUQX010022379.1, read as the reverse complement.
AAAATGCAAAGCAAAATACCTACACGGCGACTGAATCAATAACACTGACATTGACCAAGTATATGGTCGCATCAGACAGTTCAGCCGATGGTGTTTCCGTAGCCGCTAAAACCGCTGAAGTTATTAGGACAATGAGTACGAAGTACAAAAGCTTAAAATCTTTGGCTATGTATTTAGATCAGTATGAAACCTTCATAAAATTGACGGATTCAATGAAGGAAAAACCACATCAACCTTTATTTGGTATCAAGAAACTAGAAATTGTTAATACGGGTACTAACCTTCTCACTGACGACGAATTTCTTGGATTAATGAAAAATATTTCGATCTTATTTCCAAACCTAATCACACTAAAATTATTATGCGTTTGTCGCAATGGGGTGATAAGAGAGAACACGACCGAAATGATTATGAGCGAAGACTCTCCCCTTCTTTTAAGCAAATCAGGGAACGCTTTGATTAGCGAATCCGACATCGAATTCTTAAAAATGTCGTCAAAAGCTGTCGAAATTGATTTTTCGAGTAAATTGCCGAAACTTCTTATTCCTTCGTTTAAAAAATTAACTACATTAATTGTGGATCACAACAACATCGAGGAAATTATGGAAATCTCATCGTTGTTTAACTTACAAAAAATTGGAGTTCGTTTAAACCATATACACCCACCTTCCGTTGTGAGAAGCGATCGTGTAAGACTACTGGCTGCAAAAACTGGGGTGAAGACATTAGAATTGATTTCCAGTTTCTCAGCGGAAGAAGAAATTTTTCCCAACTACGCTTATAATATGTGTTCATACACATTTCACAAATGCTATGATTGTTCTAGCCAAAAATTGGCTAATTTAGTCGTAGTGGTTGAAATCGAAAACCGAAGAATAATTGAATGGGAAATCAGTGAGGCTTCATCGCCAGTCGTTAAATTATCAGGATGGGAAGAATTAGAAGAAGAAGAAGCAATAGGAGTTGAAAATTATAGAAAATTGAAAACGTTACATAGAATGTTGGAAACTAGTTTTTTGAGACTCCTTTCTAAAGATCATGAAAGAAACGAAATAAAAATACCATTTTGTCTCGCTTGTAGAGGAATTTTTGCGGTTATGAATCACTTTAAGAGCTTGACTTACCAACCGATTTTACAAACATGTCATTTGCACTGCGGTAAATTATGGCAAAATGGAATTGAAAAGAAAATAATCGATTCTTGGGATACAAAGGTTTTTAGATACCAAATGAAAAGAAGTATTAGAAAGGTCGATGGTTCATTGGAATTGAATTTGCGAAACGTTTGTCAATTTAACTATATGCTTCAAAGAAATGAGCGTATCGGTAAGCTTTCTTCATTCCGATTCCCAAATGTTCGTGTTTTGAGATTATCATACGACGAAAAAGAGATATTTTTAAAATCTAAAAACAAATCTTGATTTTTGATTCAGTGAGTAATAAAGTCGTCGAAGCCTTTCCGAATCTGACTTATTTGGAAATCAGAAGAAACATTTTTCCTGACTCTCATTTCTACGAAAGTACTGATAACCACGAAATAATAGTAGATGGTGTAAATAAAACAGTTCTTAAAAATTTGGTTGAATTGAAGATCGATTTTTCCGATCTCGATCTTTTATATGATATTTGTAGTGTATCTCCAAACTTAGAAAAAGTCGTCATATTTTTCCATTGGGAACATATCGATCCTTGCAGAATTTATAAACTTTTGAATATCACTCGCTCTTTGAAAAAAGGATTAGAATTTAACTTCGATAACTACTTAGCAGATAAGCAAAAAGATTGTAAGAAATATATAGGTTATCTATACCAACGCACCAATTTAAATATTAACCAGCTGTTCGAAAAAATTATGGTGTCTATGACTGATCTTTGTGGAAATTCCATAATTCAATGGAATATAAAGCAATATAATTTTTCGCATATGCGTTGTTTACCAAATGATTCTGAATCAATTTATAGTGAGAAAGACAAAGAGAAAAGAGAGAATAATTTCTACGACAGTCAGTTATGGTTAAAGGATGATATATATTTTAATAATCAAAGCTCTTTTTTTAAGATTTTAAAAAAATATCGAAGTCCCAAGCCCAAAACATTTAATTTGGTCCGCCCCGTTATTGAAAATCATGATTTTTTTAACGAACTTTTTAAAGCTGTTGGACGTATAATAGATAGAACGTATAACAAATAATATAATAGAGAAGAAATGAAAGAGGAAATTTAAAACATACACACACACACACACATAGTATATTAATATATATTATAAATATATATATATATAGTAAATATATATATATATATATATATATATGATATAATATATATATATTATATATAAATATAGTTATATATATATATTATATATATATTATATATATAGTATAATATATATATTTGCATATGCATTTGTATGTATATAAAAATTTCAATAAAAAACTTTGTATTATTAATTTTTATGTTATTTATCAGAATAAAATTTTTAATTATCGATCGTTTTATATTTTAATCCATAGTTGTATCAAAATTTCTTTTTTATTTGACTTATAGTAAAATAATAAGCGTAAGAAAAATTGTTCTAAAAATTGCAAAAAATTTTTTTATTTTTTGGGGCTATTTTATTTTTTTTCTCGAAAACTACGATAGGATACAAAAAAACTTAATAACACTCGTGGAAGTCAGCGTGAAGATACGTTGTTCTGAAAATATGAAATTTGTTTTTTTGGATTTTTTGTGTTAGTTTATTTGTATTTCGTTCGAAAACTACGATAGTACAACGGAAAACTATTCGTTTTTCCATTTTGAAAACAAATTTCTTACGCTGATTCAAAAAGGTTATTATTTTTTTGTAGCTAATGTAGTTTCCGAGAAAAAAAAAATAAATAAAAAACAAAAAAAATAAGAAAAAAATTTTTTTTTCCATTTTTAGAACAAATATCTAACCGTTGATTCCACGAATGTTATTAGTTTCCTTGTACCTATCGTTAGTAGTTTTCGAGTTTTTTGCACCTAGACCTTCGACTTTATATCTCTGACTGTTTGTTCGTTTAGTGTTGTTTGAACTAATAATAAGTCGAACAGTCTAAGTGCAAAATTCCCGAAGAATCTAATTTCGACTTAAAACGGTTTTTGGGAAATGGTATTTTCTCTGTGATTTTTTAGATTTTCACATTTAGACCTTTGACTTATATCAGTTCCCGTTGAGTCGTCACTATATGGGGTTGAAGTGATAGTTTATACCTTAAAAGGTGTTGCACGATCAAATTAGATCGTTTTTCGGTTCCCTTCGAAACGTCACTATAGTATAGTGTCGCCTTACGGGAATCGCAAAAGCGGTTGAACGCTTTCAAATACCAGTTACCTAAGCTAAAATCTATCTTCCAATCCGATGTATGAAACTCATATAGTGATGCCTGATCGGGAACTGATATAAGTCGAAGGTCTAGTGCAAAATTCCTAAAAATAATTGCGACTTAAAAAATTTTTGTTAGTTATTTTCTTTAGAGAAATTTTAGATTTAGCACTTTAACCTTCGACTTATACTAGACCTTCGACTTAGCACTTAGACCATCGACTTAGCACTTAGACCTTCGACCTTAGCACTTAGACCTTCGACTTATTACTTAGACCTTTGACTTAGCACATAGACCTTCGACTTATATCTCTGTGTTCGTTTGTTTGTTTGTTGAACTAAAATAAGTCGAAAGTCTAAGTGCAAATTCCGAAAAATAATTTCGACTTAAAAATTTTTGGGAAATTATTTTCTCTGTGGTTTTTTAGATTTTCACGCTTAGACCTTTGACTTATATCAGTTCCCGTTGAGACGTCACTATATGGGGTTGAAGTGATAGTTTATACCTTAAAAGTTGTTGCGCGATCAAGTTAGATCGTTTTTCGGTTCCCTTCGAAAGACGTCAGGTATAGTAATAGTGTCGCCTTCACGGGAATCGCAAAGCGCTGAAACGCTTTCAAATACCATGTTAAACCTAAGCTAATAACTATCTTCATCCATTATGACGTCATATAGTGGTGCGCCTGATCGGGGAACTTATATAAGTCGAAGGTGTAAGTGCAAATTCCGAAAAATTTGGACTTAAAAAATTTTGTGTATTATTTTCTTTGAGAAACCTTCGACTTAGCACTTAGACCTTTCGACTTAGCACTTAGACCTTCGACCTTATACTTAGACCTTCCACTTAGCACTTAGACCTTCGACTTAGCACTTAGACCTTCGACTTATACTTAGACATTCGACTTACACTGTAGACTACTACTTTTTTAATTTTTTTTTTAATATAGTCACCTAAAAAAATGATTTAATAAAGAAAATGATATTTTATGGGAAGGATCTAAAATTAAAAAAAAAAGAATTAAAACTCAAAATTTAAACAAAATTAAAAAAATATGATTATTTTTGGCAAATATACGAATTTCGCGGGAAGCAAAAGCACGAAATAACGTTACTTTTTACTTCTCGTGAGGTGATGCAAAATAAATTTTTCGTTCCTTAAGCGAGTTTTTTTTCGGGAAAAACCAAAAAAAAAGTAATTACGGGATCAAAGTCTATAAAGAATTGATGATCAGGTAACTTGAGTATTTTTTCGATTGCGGACGACGTTCCGAGCCATGGAAAGGCCCTAGACCCGATGATGAGATCCTAAAGACCTTTCGATTTTCGAGGGAGAGCTCCTGCCCTCTGTTCTAACGGGAATTCGCTCACCATCGTTTTCTCGGGTAGTGGTGTCAACAATTCCGTTAACGGTCCTCGCGCTTAGGCGCGGTGGGTTGAGCTGTCTGTATCCGTAGGTAAGCTAGAAGGTAGCAAATTTTGAGGATTTCTACTTCTCGGGCGCCGCACTCTAGTCGCAAAGTAGGGTTAAAAATTCGCGCCTTTTCTTTAGGGTGGACGTGTTTTTAGCCCCCTTTTAAAGACCGAGACCTCATTAAATCTTTTTTATATATATACCAACCCCCCCTTCACCCCTTAGTGATTTACCGTTATTTTTCTGCCTATTTTTAACGAATCGATGAAAAAAAGGACAAAAATATCAACCCTACTCTGGCGTTTCCTTTTTTAGTTTTATGGTAATAAAATATTTTGTCTTGTTTCATTTTTTATTCTTCAGTTATTAAAATATTTTTTTTGACGAAAGCGTGAAATAACGTTAAATTTTACTTCTCGGGAGATGGTGCAAAATATATTTTTCATTCCTTAAGCGAGTTTTTTTTCAAGGGAAACCAAAAAAAAATTAATTACGGAATCAAAGTCTATAAAGAATTGATGATCAGGTACTCACGTATTATATAAATTTTTTTCTTTATACTTAATTTTTCTAAATCTTAATAATTAAATATTTCCAGCTATCATGTAAATCGAAGGAGTTTTTTTTTCATCTTAATTGTGAAAGATATGAAATTCGGTGATGTTGGAGAGTTCTGACAATCGAGAACTCAACTTTAGATCGTAGGTATTACGTATTTTTGCGCTGACCGCCGCATGGCCACTCTTTTCGCATTGGAACCCACCAATATAACATTCCTGAACAATGCACTTGATTACATTGGAAATTCTCGCTAAGGTAGCGCACTTAAAATGGAACAAGCGCCCTAAACTGGGATCCGGCATATCGATATAAACTCGAAAACGGTAAGAGATGGATACTTCTATTCTTCCTTTTTGGAATTAGCGAGTGCAAATTGTTAGGCCGGTTGAAAATCGAGACCTACGATGCCAATAAGAGGAAAGTTAAAAAATTTATATTGTTTATGATTGATATTATTGCAGAATGCAAAAATGGCATTTATTTCTAGGTATCGTGTAAATCAAAAGAGTTTGTTTTCATCTTAGTTGTGAAAGATTGGAAATTTGGGGTGTCAGAAAGTTCTGACCTTCGAGAACCTCGGATGACCTTATATTATAAGCATTACGATTTTGTGCTGGGCGACGCATGGCCCGTCTTTTCGCATTCGAACAAACTAATATAACATTCCTGAACAATGCCCTAAATTACGTAGGAATTTGTCGCTAAGGTAGCACACCTAAAATCATCGAGTGCCCTAAAAAAGGAGGTCGACATCCTAATATTAACTCGAAAACGGTAAGAGACTGGAGTTTATTTATCCTTTCCGGTTCTTCGACATACTACGTGAATTTCTTATTAGAGGCCGCTCCTCCTTCCGAGAAACAAAAGATGTCGCTTCATAGTTCTTGATTTAAGATAATGAGATTGCTAATTTATATATAATCTATATCCTTCTATATCCTTTTAAGATTAAACCGCCCTGTTTTCCGAGACGCGGGTTACGGTAATTTTTCATCATCGTCAAAAACAACAAAAAAAACACAAAACGTTTCATTTTAAACATTCCAGTTTGACCGACATGTAGACACCGACATGTAGACACCGACATGTAGACAGACATGTAGACACCGACATATAGACACCGACATGTAGACACCGACATGTAGACAGACATGTAGACACCGACATATACGACGTCTAGACACCGACGTCTAGACACCGACGTCTAGACACCGACGTCTAGACACCGACATGTAGACACCGACATGTAGACACCGACATATACGACGTCTAGACACCGACGTCTAGACACCGACGTCTAGACACCGACGTCTAGACACCGACGTCTAGACACCGACGTCTAGACACCGACGTCTAGACACCGACATGTAGACACTGATATGTAGACACCGACATGTAGATATCCCGTCAAACAGGACAAAGAAATACCGCATGAGAAAAACCTTTCATGAAATATTTGTTAAAAATAGAAAAGAAGAACAATTAAACCGATCAAAAGAAACGCCCTTAAAACTGAAGAGAAAAAGAGACGCAATATTAAGAAATGTTTCAGCTAAACAAAAACGAAAAGTTGATGACGTATCTTCCTTGGAATATGAAGATACTGATGTTATACCGCTACCAAAGAAGCGTAAGTCTTCTCCACCGCCGACAAAGGCACTGTCTCTAATATCATCGTCGAATACGTCGCAGAATGAAAATTCTCTAAATCAACCATCAACGTCGTCGATGTCACCACCGAAATTTCTTCCCGTTTCTTCTGTGACAACTAAATATAAAGCTTGGAAAAAATACGATAAGCCTGAGATCAAGTTCGATTTGTCTTTTTCTTATTCGCCGGGGTTCTTACAATTGATTGAAAATATAAGCAAATTGGAAGGTGTAGAATCTGAAGATGTCGCTTCATAGTTCTTGATTTAAGATAATGAGATTGCTAATTTAAATAAATTTTTCTAAATAAAAATGGTTTTATTATTATATATAATATATAAGTGATTAGTAATTTTTTTCATTTAACTAATAAATCTAATAATTATAAATTAAATTTAACTATTATTTTCCTAGCGCGATAAATATAAAGTTGGATATTAAGCATTCTACAAGCCTATGCGTAAGAATTGTCTCCAAGAACTCGAGCCACATTATCTACAATAAATAGGACTAAACAGGGCCGCATCACGATGTTAATATCTGTTCAACCCGTGAATATATCTTATAGAACTTTACTTTCGCTCGCGCGAGGATCTGCCCTTGTGGAAAAGATATTAAAAAATAACAGAAAGGAAGACCTTTTAAGCGCAAAAATTCACGTTGAGTTTTGTTCGGTTGATGGGGTTGAAGATGACGACGCTCGCGATGTTATTTCGTTATATTCTTACGACGAATGCCTTTTTCCAATTTTCAAAATCCTTCGTTTCAAAATTGCCAAATTCTTGGGTGAAGACGAAATTCAAAACTTTATCTTTGGTAATGGTAACGAGTCGACTATTAAAATTTCCATTACCGATGAAAATAAAAAAACGAATAAACGTGCTACTAAGAAAGTACTATCAACCTCGGAATTCTTCGAAATAGATAACAATGAGAGTAGAAACGAAAATTCAGATAATCATCCTCCTCGAGACTATGCCCAAGTTCTTCTTTCTTTCGAGAACAGAAATAGGCTGCTAAAAGGCATATGGAATCGAGTGAGTATCGGTAAAAAGCTTATCATTGAAAATTTGATGAAGATGCCACGAGAATCGGCATCGAAAAGCAATTATTACCGGGGTCGCTCCACCGACAAATGTTACGTCAGCTTAAACTGTTTTGACCACGATGACAAACACCCGAGTCTCTCCGTAAATTTAAATACTTTGGACTACAATTGTCTAGGGTGTAAAATTATGGGAAAAATTAACGATTTGAATTTTCAAAAATTTATTTGAAAAAAAAGTTTGCATATATACATATATATAATTGATTTTTTTTTCATTTTACCTTAATCTAAACTATATATATATATATATATATATATATATATATATTATAATGATATATATATATATATATATATATATATATATATATATATATATAATATATATATATATATAATTGATTTTTTTTTCATTTTACCTTAATCTAAACTAGATTTTTGATTCTATATTTTGACGGTTCATTTTGTCCCGACAATTGTTATTTTTTTTATTTATTTTTTTTTATTATTAAAATTAAACTGGTCATTTACCTTCCCAGGTCTCACTGCCATTTTATCATCATCTTTTATTTCACCCGGTTTCATCGGGGCGTTAGCCCCCTGCGCGTGCATACCCGAATTTGAAATCACTTACGTTAATCATGGAAGAATATCAATATTCAAACCTGTTTTTTTTTTTTGCGTTTCTATCAACGTTTGTTTACCAAAAATTGAGCACTTGGAATTTTTTAAAGAAACACTAATGAAGAATAGCGGTCAAAGCGTGTTTTATCCCGTCGTCCGAAGCTCGATGGATATTAATGTTTTCAAATGGACGTACCCAGTATTTAATTTACAAAAAAAAAATTAGCACTGTCTTCTAGGATTTGGTTTCCCCGTATTGTAAATTTTATGGCGCATTAACAGGATCGCTGCTTGCTTTCCTAACGTCAAAAAGTTAGATTTGGAAGGATTGAACGTGATGTTTGAAAAGTCGAGGAAGTGTTTGACACCCCCACAGCTCCACAACGATTTCTCGAAGGTAAAAGATCTGACAATACGGTTCACTAATAAGAAATCCGGCGAAAATATTTTAGAAATTCGTCCCAATCTGGAAACTCTGTGATTAACATTTTTTGACCACGCCGAATTTTCCATTCTGAGTAGCAAGAATTTAAGTTTCTTCGAATTGTCGGAGATAAAACACTTGAAAATTTCCGTGATTCATCGAGACCCCCCGTCCACCGCCGCAATTGAAAAACCCGTTATTCAAAAAATGAAGAACGTGTTTCAAGAAAGCAAGAAAGATTTCGACCTGACAGCGATTTCCTTATTTAAAAATCTTGAAACCCTTTCGTTGGCGGCTCGAAAATTTCGAAAAGACATGACGCCCAAATTATCTTTCACAAGGGTATCTCGAAACGGAAGAGGAATGATAAAAAAATGAAAAGAAGGAAAAGAAGATGATGATGATGGAAGCGTCGTCGTTTTATAATTTTGACGACCTAACGCGTCGACGCGAGAAGGTCGAAACGAGCGAGAACATAGACGATATCGTAGGACTTTCGAAAAACAAGAAAGGTTTCAAATTTGCTCTTGCTCTTGTATATTTTTATATAAAAATGTATTTGAGTACAACATCGGCTGTCTCAACGCGCAATGTTTGTGACGACGACGGCTCTAATTCCGAAGACGCTCTGTTCAAAAAAATTTCCAAGAGATGCCAGATGCAGAAAGAAATTCTCTTCGATGGAAATGTTCACGATCTAGACAAGTATGTGACAATCAAAAATTCCACGGTCGAAAAAAAATTATTTTGAGCGAATTAAAAAGCGCTTACACGTATGTAAATACCTTAGTATTAACTATAAAACGATTGTTCAACTTTCAACAAAATGATGCGTGAAATGAAATACCTTCTGATGATATACTTCTATATTATGTTATTTCATAAGCGATTTCGATGTTAAAAAATATTTAGCCCCTTTCCCGCCCTTATAAGAAAGAAAATGTTTTCACCAGTAAAAACACGTGTTCAAAAATAAAAACTAATTTCGATCACAATTTTTATTCTTTTACAAATACTTAAAAAAATTGATTATTCCCAAATCCGTGTGAACGTTTGTATGAATTTATTACCTCGTCAACAATTTTAAAAAGTTCCCTAAAAAAAACATGATTTTTAATTGAGCGGAAAACCAAATGAAAAGTTTTTGGCCCGGATTCGCGAAATAAACCTAAGAATTTGAAAAAAAAATGCGGTTCACAAAAATATATTTCATCTTCTAACCATAACTCAACAGGATTTTGCAAAGTAAAAGCACCAACAAAACGAACTGGCAAATCACGCATCTTCAAATAATCATATATTTTTATATTCCATCGAATGATGGGAACTCCAGAAACGTCTGTCATAGTCACCACGAGTTTTTCTAATAGTCGGCTGAGATTAGTTCTGTGCGTAGGATTAGCGCATTCCCAATAGGATCTGCAACCATTTTTTTTATATAGCAAGCATTTATCGAAATTAAATTCTACTACTCCTCTTTTCAAAGAACGAGTAATATCAAAAAGATTATAAATTCTGCAAGGATCGAAGTGTTGCCAGTCGAAAAACGCAACGACATTTTCTAGATTTGGAGACACGCGACAAATATCGAGTAAAAGATCAGAAAAATCAACCTTTAATTCCAACAATTTTTCAAATGTGGCGTCATTTTTATCACATGGTGTCATTCGGTAACTATCGCTACTTTCTCCGTAAGGCGTACGTGAATATTTATTCCTTTCGATTATTGAGAAATCCAAATCTGCTGTTATTTCGATTTCTAAGCTGGTCAAATTGGGAAACGCTTCGATGATTTTATTGCTCAACGAACCGCATTCATGATTTGGTCCATGTTCCCTGAATATTTCGTCATATGATAATCTCAAAACACACACATTTGGAAATTGGAATGGAGAAAGGGTGTCGAGATTTTGGTTTCTTTTAAGGACAGCATTGAAATGACAAACGTTCGGTAAATTCAATTCCATAAAACCGTCCAATTTTCTATTACTCCTTTGCAATCGGCTTCTAAAATTTTTGGTGTCCCAAGAATCGATTATTTTCTTTTCTGTTTTCTTGCGCCACGATCGACCCGCGTGTAAATGGCATATTTGTCCACTCTTTTCGTGATTCTGTCGCATAAACAGTATCATAACCGCATAAATCCCTTCGCATGCGAGACAGAATGGTATTTCTATTTCGGTTTTTTCACAATCTTTAGTAAGAAATTTCCAGAAATTATACTGCAACATTGTTAGTAAACCGTCAAATTGATATTCGGGATATTCGTCTCCTGCTGCGTTTTTTTTTTCCTCCTTCGATAATTTTACTTGCTTTTTGAATGGTGGCGGAGTTTGACTGATTTCCCATTCGATTATTCTTCTGTTTTCGATTTCAACAACTACGACTAATTTGGATAAATTTTTGTTATAACAATTATCGCACATTTCGTACCCGTCATCCAACATAATATAGGGGTATCTTGGAAATATTGTTTCTTCCAAAGAGAAACTGAAAATCAATTCTAACGTTTTAACTCCAGTTTTTATAGCTAGTTCTCTTACAAGACTGTTATTAAAAACAGTAGATGAGTGTTTATGGTTTAAACGCACTCCAATTTTTTGTAAGTTAAACAATGATGAGATTTCGATCATTTCAGTTATGTTGTTACAATCCAGAGTTAATTCTTTTAAAAAAGGAAAATGAAATTCCGGCGATTTAATATCTTCCTCATCTTCTTCTTTCTCATCGAAAACTCTTTTTCTAGCTGAAGAAATTCTGTTTTTCTCCCTTTTGCAATGGTGAGGTTGCGTCAATTCAACATCTTCCTCATCTTCTTCCTCATCGAAAGCTCTTTTCCTGGCTGGAAAAATTCTGTTTTCCTTCCTTTTGCAACATCTGCATATTAGTTTTAACGCGTTCAGATTTGGAAATAAGATCGAAATATTTTTATGCATTTCGAGAAAGTCGTCGTGGGTGATAGGGTTAGTACCCGTATTAAAAATTTCTAGTTTCTCGACACGAAATAAAAGTTGATGATGTTTTTCTTTCATTAAATTCGTTAATTTTATAAAAGTTTCATGCTGGTCTAAAGAAATAATCAAAGATTTTAAACATTCGTATTCGGTTCCCATTATTCTAAAAACTTTAGCGGTTTTAGCAACCGCGGGAACAACTTCGGCATAACTTTCTTCGACCATATACTTGGTCAATGTCAGGGCTATTGATTCGGTCGTCCTGTACGGATTTTGCGTCGCATTTTCAAGAAAGTCTAGAAAGCTCGCCGAGGTGGTTTTCTCTTCGGCTGAATCGAATAGCGGTAAGAGCAAGTTGAAGTTTAATTCCTTCGCCCCGTATTTTTCAGTAAAATGATTCATAATCAAATAACAGTATACCGCGAACGTTTTCGAATCCGAAACTTTGAATGCATCTCGAAGGGACGATGTTTCCAAAACGGCTGTCATCGCTAAATCTTGCAAAGCTTTCACGTTCTTTTCCATTTCGAGTTAATAATTATTGAATTATAGTTCAAAAAATGATTAAGGTCGCGCGGTTATATTTTCTTCACCAAAAACAATCACAACTACGGTATAATATAGAGTTCTTTCGATTGTCAGATACTGCTCTATAAACGATATTCAGCGAAGCGACGTTACTTAATGATAAAAAATATTTTCTTTCGACTCCATTTATATACGCCAAGAATAAAAAAAAAAATTATTTATTATTTATTTAACTTAGAAATTAAAAAAATCATTAGTTTTTTAGGTGAACGAATATAAGTGAAAATTTCAATAGCAAGGAACACGAAAAAAAATTTAAGGCAAAATTTTTTTGGGCGGATATTGAGGAACAAAGCAGTGGGATAATCGACAACATATTTCCCAATTTTAAAAGTTTAAAAATTAGGGATAGAAGAGTTTCCTTCGCAAAAACTTCTCTAGTATGCTAGTATGCTTGGTTTCCATGTTGGAATTTGAAGCAATTTTCTTATGAGTTCTTATTATTATTATTATATTTTCAACCGAATATTGTCCTTAAAAATTGAAAGCTTTATTTTTGCCCGACTGACTTCAATATTGGGAAATTGCGAAGCCAGTTCTTTATAAATTTTTGAAATTATTATTAGTAAAAAAGTGAAATAAAATTTATCTCATAACAATAAACATTTTTCATATATCAATCAATTAATAAAAAATAATTAATTTTTTATTGCGAAATACATATGCGGTGTTATAATTTGCTTATAAATAAATAGCAGCCCAATGTTGGAAAAACATCAAAATCAGTGAGACGCAGCTACCAGATAGGAGATCTCCAACGTTTTTAATATTTTTCTTCCGTTTTAAACCCCGTAGCTCGTGCGAGGTTTTACATAAAAATGTCTTTGCGCTTGCGAGCAATAGCTGCTCTCACGGCGCGCGATGTTTGTGACGACGACGCTCTGTTCCAAAAAAAATCCGAGAGGTGCCGGCTGCAGAAAGAAATTCTCTTCGATGGAAATGTTCTCGACCTAAGCAGGTTTGTGACACTCCAAGAAATAATAAAAGGGGATCCCAATCTTTTAACAAATTCAGTCGAATATTTGCTGCAGAAACCCTACAATAATTTTAACCGTAAGATTCCTAGCGCCATAAAATTTACAATACGGGGAGACCAAATCCTCGAAGACAGTGCTAATTTTTTTTGTAAATTAAATACCGGGTACGTCCATTTGAAAACATTAATAATAGATCTAGATAGCCTAACAAATTTTAATAGAGCGATTACAAATGCGAGGCCATTAATCAAAATTAAAACATTAAAATTAATTATGGAGAAAAAGGTGGGAACAATCAACATTCCTAAAGTGTTGGAAATTTTCCCGAACGTAGTCGACTTCGAAATCAAATGTCAAAAGGGAGAAAAGAGGAATGAAAAAAATGATTACACACTATTCAGGTTAAAAGAAATGCCAGAAGGGCGATCAAAAGTACTAGTAGTAATAATGGATTATGAATTCATAGACAATATGTGTGATTTCTTATCAGTCTTCCACAATATAAATAAAATCAGCCTATATTTGAACGTGTATCATCGCCCTCCCAACCTCGACTTCGATAAGCTAATTCGCCTACTCGATAAAGCCCATTTTTTTACCACACTGGAAATAGTTTTACATTTTTCGTTTTGCGAAGAATTTTTCATGCATTGCGATTCGGCTTCTCTGACTAATGGTCATTCGGAAAGAGAAAAGTTTGTATTCAGTTCTCATATGCTAAAAAAACTCGTTTTAGCTGCTGGCGTTGAAGAGGCCACCGAAGTCGAATGTCGAGAAAATTTTGACCTCAAGCATCGTAGACTGTTCGAATGGAAACTGCAAACTGAGTGGGATTACTGGAATAACTTAAAATCCCTAGAAAATATTAAATATGACCGAAGAAATAATTTCTTCAATAATCTGATTAGATATGAGGCGGGCGCAATTACAAAGAAACAGTTGAAACATATATCCTCTACATTATCTCAGTTTTTATTCATGTTTGTTTGTCAATTTTCGTTTTATAGCAGCGAACGTTATTGCCAATGTCAGCGGCATGGTAAAAAGAAACAGTTTCGTCGATTACAGAATGCCGACTCGCAAAGCAAAGAAATTTGTATAAAAAATCCGCTTAAGAAAATAAAAGCGAATGATGAATATTACGACACTCAACGTGAAAATAAATGACTTCAACATAAAACTTTCAAAAATCTTCACATCTTCTTTTCTTTTTTCAATGTAAATATACAAATAACATATTCTTTTTGTTTACTAACAATTTACTCTATACTAACGTATGTTATGTAATCAAATTGCCTATGATGAAGGTTTGAATAAAAGAGTTATAATATTTATAGTTTTATTCCTACCAAAAAAAAATAAATTGTAACAAGATGATATATAATCTTCGCTCATATATAAGTTTTTCATTAAGTAAGATTTGTTATCGCTTTAGCTATATTTCGATTCATCATTCGTGTGTATATGCGCGTGCGCGTTTGTCTTCAGGACGAATCGAAAGATATTTCCGGGCTTTACGACGTGGACGTACGATGACAGGGAGCCCGTGAAAGTAAAAGTGAAAAGCAAGGTTTTAAATCAGTCGGAAAAATGTGTGATCGCAAACTCCTGAGCATGCTTGCTAGATACCGGTCGATATATTTTAATTTAAGGGACAAGACAGTCAGAGAGAGAAGAACAACGAATCGACTGATCCGCTACTCTAACCTAAGTTATTTGGAAAGTTTCGGACAAATTCCCACCCTCGGATATAAGGAAAAGCAATCTATCGGAGGACTGACTAACTACTAACGGTGTCTTCGTCGATAGACCCCATTCGACGTTCGATCTTCGCGGTTTCTAAGTTATAAACTCGAAAACGGTAAGAGATGGATACTTCTATTCTTCCTTTTCGAAATTAGCGAGTGCAAATTGTTAGGCCTATTGAAAATCGAGACCTACGATACCAATAAGAGGAAAGGTAAAAAATTTAAATTGTTCATGATTGATATTATTGCAGAATGCAAAAATGGCATTTATTTCTAGGTATCGTGTAAATCAAAAGAGTTTGTTTTCATCTTAGTTGTGAAAGATTGGAAATTCGGGGTGTCAGAAAGTTCTGACCTTCGAGAACCTCGGATGAGCTTATATTATAAGCATTACGATTTTGTGCTGGGCGACGCATGACCCGTCTTTTCGCATTCGAACAAACTAATATAACATTCCTGAACAATGCCCTAAATTACGTAGGGATTTGTCGCTAAGGTAGCACACCTAAAATCATCGAGTGCCCTAAAAAAGGAGGCCGACATCCTAATATTAACTCGAAAACGGTAAGAGACTGGAGTTTATTTATCCTTTCCGGTTCTTCGACATACTACGTGAATTTCTTATTAGAGGCCGCTCCTCCTTCCGAGAAACAAAAGATGTCGCTTCATAGTTCTTGATTTAAGATAATGAGATTGCTAATTTAAATAAATTTTTCTAAATAAAAATGGTTTTATTATTATATATAATATATAAGTGATTAGTATTTTTTTTCATTTAACTAATAAATCTAATAATTATAAATTAAATTTAACTATTATTTTCCTAGCGCGATAAATATAAAGTTGGATATTAAGCATTCTACAAGCCTATGCGTAAGAATTGTCTCCAAGAACTCGAGCCACATTATCTACAATAAATAGGACTAAACAGGGCCGCATCACGATGTTAATATCTGTTCAACCCGTGAATATATCTTATAGAACTTTACTTTCGCTCGCGCGAGGATCTGCCCTTGTGGAAAAGATATTAAAAAATAACAGAAAGGAAGACCTTTTAAGCGCAAAAATTCACGTTGAGTTTTGTTCGGTTGATGGGGTTGAAGATGACGACGCTCGCGATGTTATTTCGTTATATTCTTACGACGAATGCCTTTTTCCAATTTTCAAAATCCTTCGTTTCAAAATTGCCAAATTCTTGGGTGAAGACGAAATTCAAAACTTTATCTTTGATAATGGTAACGAGTCGACTATTAAAATTTCCATTACCGATGAAAATAAAAAAACGAATAAACGTGCTACTAAGAAAGTACTATCAACCTCGGAATTCTTCGAAATAGATAACAATGAGAGTAGAAACGAAAATTCAGATAATCATCCTCCTCGAGACTATGCCCAAGTTCTTCTTTCTTTCGAGAACAGAAATAGGCTGCTAAAAGGCATATGGAATCGAGTGAGTATCGGTAAAAAGCTTATCATTGAAAATTTGATGAAGATGCCACGAGAATCGGCATCGAAAAGGAATTATTACCGGGGTCGCTCCACCGACAAATGTTACGTCAGCTTAAACTGTTTTGGCCACGATGACAAACACCCGAGTCTCTCCGTAAATTTAAATACTTTGGACTACAATTGTCTAGGGTGTAAAATTAAGGGAAAAATTAACGATTTGAATTTTCAAAAATTTATTTGAAAAAAAAGTTTGCATATATACATATATATAATCGATTTTCTTTTCATTTTACCTTAATCTAAACTATATTTTTTTTTTTTTTTTTTTTTTTTTTTTTTTTTTTTTTTCTATTTTCTTTTTTTTTTTTTTTTTTTTTTTTTTTTATTATTAAAATTAAACTGGCCAACCTTCCCAGGTCTCACTGCCATTTTATCATCATCGTTTATTTCATCCGGTTTCATCGGGGCGCTAGCCCCCTGCGCGTGCATACCCGAATTAGAAATCACTTACGTTAATCATCGAAGAATATTAATACTCAAACCTGGGTTTTTTTGCGTTTCTATCAACGTTTGTTTACCAAAAATTGAGCACTTGGAATTTTTTAAAGAAACCCTAATGAAGTATAGCGGTCAAAGCGTGTTTTATCCCGTCGTCCGAAGCTCGATGGACATTAACAGTATCGCTGCTTGCTTTCCTAACGTCAAAAAGTTAGATTTGGAAGGATCGAACGTGATGTTTGAAAAGTCGAGGAAGTGTTTGACACCCCCACAGCTCCACAACGATTTCTCGAAGGTAAAAGATCTGACAATACGGTTCACTAATAAGAAATCCTGCGAAAATATTTTAGAAAATCGTCCCAATCTGGAAACTCTGCGATTAACATTTTTTGACCAGGCCGAATTTTCCATTCTGAGCATCAAGAATTTAAGTTTCTTCGAATCGTCGGAGATAAAACACTTGATAATCTCTGTGATTCATCGAGACCCCCCGTCCACCGCTGCGATTGAAAAACCCATTATTCAAAAAATGAAGAACGTGTTTCAAGAAAGCATGAAAGATTTGGACCGGACAGCGATTTCCTTATTTAAAAATCTTCAAACACTTTCGTTGGCGGCTCGAAAACTTCGAAAAGAGGAGACGTTCATATTATCTTTCACGAGGATATCGGGAAACGGAAGAAGAATGATAAAAGAAGGAAAAGAGGATAATAATGATGAAAGCGTCGTCATTTGTAATTTTAAAGACCTAACGCGTCGACGCGAGAAGGTCGACACGAGCGAGATCATAGATGATATTGTAGGACTTTCGAAAAACAAGAAAGGTTTCAAATTTGAAGTGAGTTGTTTTGACTGCAAAATGATGGATTCTATTCTCAGTTTTTTTCATCACTGGAATTGGTTGAAAGGAAATTGAATTGATTTCGTATTAATAATAATAATAATAATAATAATAATTAATAATAATGAAAAATATAGTGTGACCCGCGTCGCGGAAAACAGGGCTGTTTTTTTTTAAAAGGATATAGATAATAATAATAATAATAATAATAATAATGATGATGATTAAGAGTATATAAATAAATAAATAAATAAATGGATTAATATATTTTTTCCCTTAAATTAATTAGTTTTTATTTTTTCGATGTATACCTGTGTTATTATAATTTGCTCATAAATAGCGGCTCGGTGTTGTGAGAATTTCAAATCAGTGAGTTGCAGCTACTGGAAAGGAAATATTATTATTCCTACGTTTTATACCCATTGCTCTCCGAGAGGCGCCAACTGCAGAAAGAGATTCTCGTCGATGGAAATGTTCTCGACCTGGATAAGTTTGTGACGATCCAAAAATTAATAAGGGCGGATCCCAACCTTCTGACAAATCCAGTCGAGTATTTGCTGCAGGAGCCCTACAATGATTTTAAGCTTAAGATTCCAAGCGCCATAAAATTTACGTTCCGGGGAGACCAAATACTCGAAGACGGCGCTAATTTTTTTGGTAGTTTAAATAACGGGTATAAACATTTGAAAACCCTAATATTAAATCTAGAAAGCTTTGTAAATTTTAATAGAGCGATTAGAAATGCGAGGCCATTAATCAAGATTGAAACGCTAAAATTAATTATGGAGGATATGCACGACAACGAAGGAAAAATCGACATCCCTAAATTGTGGGAAATTTTCCCGAACGTAATTGACTTCCAAATAAAATGTCAAAGGCGTATACTATTTAATAAAGATAATGATTATGCGCTATTTGAGTTTAAAAAATTCCCAGAAGGAGATTCAAAAATATTAATAATGGATTATCTTGATTTCCTTGAAGAAATGTGGGATTTTTTATCATCCCGTGACCCAATAAATAAAATCAGCTTATGCTTAGACGTCAATTGTGGCATCATTAGGGTCGATTTCGATAAGCTAATTCGCCTACTCTATAAAGCCAGTCCCAGCACCACACTGGAAATAATTTTGCATTTTTCGTTTTGTGAACGATTACTCAAGCAATGCGATCCGCCTCCGCTGATTAATGATCGTTTGGAACCAGAAAAAATTATAAATAGTTCTTTTATGCTAAAAAATCTCGTTTTAGCTGCTGGCGTTGAAGAAGTTACCGGCGTCGAATGTCGAGAAAATTTTGACCTCAAACATCGCAGATTGTTCGAATGGAAACTGCAAACAGAGTGGGATTACGAGAATGAGAATAACTTCTCCAATAATCTCGTTAGATATGAGACAGGCTCGGTTAAAAAGCACCAATTAGACCATATATATTCTACATTATCTCGTTTTTTAAAAATGTTCATTTGTCAATTTTCATTTTATAGCGCCAGACCTTATTGCTATTGTAATCGACATAAAGGGAAGAAATGGATGCGGTTTCGTCGTCAACTACAAGCACTCATCGATGAAACAATGCCCGATTCACAAGTTAAAGTAAACGGATTAAAAAATCCGCATAAGAAAATAAAAGCGGATGACGGATATTTCGCCTTTCAACGGGATGATAAATGACTCAAAGCAATACTTTAAATACTTTCAAAAATCTTCACATCTTTTTTAACTTTTCAATGTAAAAATATTCAAATAACATATATTCTTTTTTTTACTAACAATTCACTGCAGAATCAAAAGTTGTGTTTACGACAAAGGTTTGAATAAAAAAAATTTAAAATATATAGTTTTATTTTTCATCACTCCTATAATTTTTTTTATTAAGTAAGATTTGTCATCGCTGTAGCTATCTTTCGAATCCTCCTTCGTGCGTCTATGCGCGCGCGTGTCTTTCGGACGAATCGAAAGATCTCACGAAAAATTTCTCGTACCGTTAATAAAAATGAAACGAACGAGTGAACCACGATTTTTCTTTCAGACGGTGACTTCCAAAACCCCACCTGCCTGTTTAAACCGCCTACATACTACCTATCCCTATCCCGTCCCGTCGAAAATAAATATCCTCGTTCTTTCCTGGTTCGATACATCAATAACGCCTTAAAAAAAAATTTTTTTAACCGAGTAAAAGAGAAAGAGAGAAAAAAAGAGAAGCGCGCGCGCGAGTGGAGTAAGGTACTACGGCAGAACGTGCCCACCAAACTTTTTACCATTGTTTTAGCTATCTTCGACCCCTCTTCCAGCGTTCGTGTATCGTGTGTCGCGCGTTTGTCGTGTTGTTAATCGAATACAAAAAAATAATACAGCGCCATCGAGACAATCATCCGCCATTATTCGAACGAGCTTGAGAACAAACCTCAATCGATCGGTCCTGCATCGTTTATATAAAAAGAAATAAAAATAAACGGACGGACACCGTACTCGGTCGCCCAGGGAATGAATTCTGCAATGAAACGCATCCTAATGAACAAATGCGCGATCGCAAAAATCTTCACCGGGATGCGTTCATGTACAGTAAAGAAAAATATACGAATATGGCGAATGATTCATCGACGGCGCGATATATTTTCTTTCTATTCGATCGTTTTGTGTTTGTCGTTTGGTTGGTTGGTTCGAGTGACTGAGATTTGTTTGGGAGGAATCTCAAGATATTACCGGCTCCACGACGGGGACTTACGATGACAGGGAGCCCGTGAGCGTCCGTCCTCATCAGCGTTCGAAACCTGTAAGTGTGATAGTGTCTGTTATGTGAGTGTACTGTTTAAAAGCAAAAAGCGGTAATAGTAGAAGAAGTGGCTTTTTTTCAAAACCAAAAAAAATTGCCAGTAAAAATACCGTACTGTACTCGCAATTTTTCATTCCGGAAAAAAAACCTGACGTTAATAACGGGATGAACGAAAGTCAAAATTTCTTTCCGAATATCGTCTCCCTCCCGTTCGCTTTCCCATCCACCCTCATCTAACCCTTTTGGATATCGGAAAGAAATTTCGATAGTCGCTCGCCGGTTACATTATTAACGCTAAAACCATTTTTTCTATAATATTCGCTAGCTAGCTTGCTATCCGGCCGGCTTTCGAGAGAGGAAATGGATAAGCAATAGCATTTTCCTCCCTCGATAAAATTTTAAGAAACCGAAAGGAAGGAAGAAAGAAAGAAAGAAAGAATTCGCGCGAGCAAGGTACTACGGCAGAACGTCCGTACCAAAGTTTTGTCATCGCTTTAGCTATCTTCGACCCTCCTGTGTGTGTGTTTGTGAATGTGTCTCGTTCTTCGATCGAATAGAAAGAAAATATGACCACGATACCGTAAAGATTCGCCTTTATTCGAACGAGCTCGCGAACCGACCTCGGTCGATCGATTCGTTCCGGCTCGTTTATATATAAAAAAAATAATAAAATAATAGGACGGACAATAAGCTCGGTCGCCCATCGAACGAACGTCGCAATGAAACGCATCCCGATGAACAAATGCGCTGACGCGAAAATCTTCGCCGGGATGCGTTCATGTACGGAAATGAAAAATAGACGAATAAGGCGAATCGTCGGTCGGTAACAAGATATATTACCTTTCCATTCGACCGATGATCGATCGGTTTTTTGGTGTCGTGAATGAGATTGTTTCGGAGGGATGCGAAGATATTTCCGGGCTCCACGACGGGGACGTACGATGACAGGGAGCCCGTGAGCGTCCGTCCTCATCAGCGTTCGAAACCTGTAAGTGTGATAGTGTCTGTTATGCGAGTGTACTGTTTAAAAGCAAAAGGTGGTAATAGTAGAAGAAGTGGAAATCAGGGTTTTAAAAGAGTCGGAAAAAATGTGTAATCGCGAACCCCTGGGCACGCTCGTAAGGTATCGGTCGATATTATATATTTTAATTTAAAGGACAGGACAGTCGGAGATAGAAGAACAACGAATCGACCGACCCGCTACTCTAACCTAAACTAACGCTATTTCGAACGCTTCGGACAAATTCTCACCCTCAGATAGAAGGAGAAGCTATCCATCGGAGGACTGACTAACTACTAACGGTGTCGTCGTCGATAGACCCCATCTGACGCTCGAAAGTGCGGCTAGACCAGTCGTAAGCGGACCTGTAAATACCCTACCATTCCATTGGCCGTACAGCGCAGCGAAACAGCAAGGAACCCAACAACTTAGTCAGAAATGCCGCTTACCAACTCCTCTCATCGATCGAAATAGGATATCTAAATAGTTTTAGATGACCCATGCCCAAGCCGGCCCGTAACTGGCGGACCCAGACATATCCCCTCTATGTCGATAAAACCTTTCCGACCGAATCAAAGAGGGAAGCCGTAGCCGCTATCGAACGTCGTTTGGTTGAGAAATAGGGAAATGAAGCGGAAGAGGTTTCCGCGTGAATGTGTGTTTGTGTGTGTGTGTGTGTGCGTGAATGTGTGTCTGGGTTATCCGTCGCGTGTTTTTGTTTCTTCTGCAGCGCCTGTAGGGAAAAAGTTTTGCATATACATTAGTAAATAAATGGTCCTTAAATCTAAAAAAAATAAATAAAAAAAAACAATCGGTAAACCTTATATAAAAAAAGTGCCTTAAATCTAAAAAAAAAAAACACACAAACGGAACGGACAAGAAACAAAAAGAAAATCATGATTTTACCTCAATTCGCGGGGCGAACCGCTTTTAATTTTAAAACCAAAAAAAATTTGCCAGTAAAAATACCGTACTGTACTCGCAATTTTTCATTCCGGAAAAAAACCTGACGTTAATAACGGGACGAACGAAAGTCAAAATTTCTTTCCGAATATCGTCTCCCTCCCGTCCGCTTTCCCAAGCGCCCTCATCTAACCCTTTTGGATATTGGAAAGAAATTTCGATAGTCGCTCGCCGGTTACATTATTAACGCTAAAACCATTTTTTCTATAATATTCGCTAGCTAGCTTGCTATCCGGCCGGCTTTCGAGAGAGGAAATGGATAAGCAGTAGCATTTTCCTCCCTCGATAAATTTTTGAGAAACCGAAAGGAAGGAAGAAAGAAAGAAAGAATGCGCGCGAGCAAGGTACTACGGCAGAACGTCCGTACCAAAGTTTTGTCATCGCTTTAGCTATCTTCGAACCCTCCTGTTGCTGTTGTGTTTTAGTTTGTCGAATGTGTCTGGCGTTCTTTCGACTCGAAATTAAGTTAATGTAAAATTTATGACCAGATACATCACGTAAAGAATTTCGCTTTATTGTCGAACAAGAAGCTCGCCAGACTGTACCTCGGAGGTCGATTCGATTTCGTTCCGGCTCGTCTTAATATAAAAAAATAATCAATAATAGGACTGGATCAGGGATTAGGCTTCGTTTCGCAAACCATGTTTGACACGCGAAATGTCGCAAATGAATATGCATCCCGAGGTGAACAAATGGCGCGGAAGCGGAAAAAGTCTTCGCCGGGATGCGTTGCATTTCTGGTACGGAACAATGAAAATAGACGAATAGGCGCGAAATCGGTCGGTACAGCGATGAATATTTATCTTTTCCATTCGAGCGGATGAAGTGATCGGTTTATTTTGGTGTCCGTGACCGATGAGAATTGTTCCGGAGGTGGGATTTGCGCGTTATAAATATTTCCCGAAGGCTCACCAATAAAAAACTGACGAAGGGACGTAACGATGACAGTTATCCCGTTTAACTTCAATTATCCATCATCGTCAAAATCTGTATTCATAAAAGTATTCTGTTATGTTAAAGTCCTACACTTGTATCTTAAGAAAGAAGACAAGAAGGGTGGTAAATAGTAAGAAAAGTGGAAATCAGGGTTGCTCTAAAAGAGTCTGGAAAAATGTGTAATTCGCTTGGCAACCCCCATCCCTGGGCCAGCTTGTATTAGTGGTACGGGTCGGTCGATATAAGGTTCGAGTGGGTAAATTTTTAAGGGACGGAGTCGGCAGAAGAGAAGAACAAAGATCGACCCGATTCCCGCTAATTAACCTATAACTACACTGCTATTTGGAACGCATTCGGACAAATTCCCTCACCCTCTGGGATAGACAGAAGAAGCCCGGGCTGTGGCCTATCTATCATGGAGGACTGACTAACTACAACGGTGTATCTCGTTCGAATAAGTATGGCCCACCATTCGAACGATCTCGAGAATTATTGTTGCGGCTAGAACCCAGACTCCGGAAGCGGAACTGTAAATATCACGTCTCTTAACGGCTATTCTCCATTGGCCGTACACGCAGCGAAACAGCAAGGAACCCAACACTTAGTCAGAAATGCCGCTACCAATCTCTCATATCGTCGAAATAGTGCTTATCTAATAGCTTTTAGATGACTTCATTGCTCACCGAGCTCCGTAAACTCTTCTTCGGCGGCCTGAGCGGTACGAGACATTTTCTTTTCCTCTAAAGGGGTTTTCTCTTTAGATTGTTTTCGTATAAGAATTATATACCAATTTCCTTGTATACAAGAATAAATCTAGAAATTCTATGCAAAGTTAAGGGAAAGCGTAGCAACTGCTTATCTTTGAACGGTCGTTTGGGGTGGGGTTGAGAAATACAGGAGGAAAAATGTTAGCTGCGGAGAGGTCTGTCCCGGCGACGATGGAATGTGTGGTTTTTTATTGTGTGATTGTGTTCGTTGTGAGGGAAGCCAGTGAAGTGGCAGTAGTGGCGCTCGTTCTTGGGTCCATATGGAATTTGCTGGCGACGAAGGGAAGAAGGGCGCGCAATTACGTCGTGCCTCTTTGAAAATGCGAGACGCGCCCTCGCTTCCGAATAACCGGTGATCCCGCGTCGTCGTCGAACGGTGGTGAAACAGACTCGTGAACGGAGCACCGAAACGGTAAGGTTTAAAATAATTTTTATAAATGTTATATAAAAAAATTTTATTGAAAAAACTAATGCAAGGCAAGGAGCAGCCCAATATTCAAAAATGAAAAGTTTGCAGTAATAAGTAAAGTTATATAAAAATATTTCTTTTAAAGATTGTGATTGAAAAAGGCGCCAAAAAAATTGAAATTTATCAGACGAATCTATCTTCCTTAATGAGTTCACCCATCGCCCTCGTGAAACGCGACGACTATACGAGGGCGAATTCCGAAGAAGAAGAGTCAGTTTATTTTTGAAGCGGTGCTGAGTAGACGTATTTTATAATTCTCTCTCAAGAAAGGCGCTTCAGCGGCCCATAGGATTTTGGACGAATGGAGAAGACGCGGTGGAAAAAAATCGCAACGATTTCGTCATGGTGTTCTATTTTATTAAATTTTCACCTCGGGTGAGTTTTTTTAAAAGTTTCTCTTAAATTTTAGATTTAAAAATTATTTAAGTAATCTATTATTAATAATAAACAAATTTTGGAAACGGTGCTGAGCGGACGTGTTTTATAATTCTCTCTCGAGAAAGCCGCGCCGCCACCTCCCCATATTCATAAATGAAAATTATGCAGTAATATATAAATTTATATATATTTTTTTAAAGATCGTGATTGAAATTGGCGGCAAAAAAAAATTGAAACTTATCAGTCGAGTCTATCTTCTTCAACGAGTTCGCTCATCGCCCTCGTGAAACGTGACGAATATACGAGGGAGAATTCCGAAGAAGAAGATTCAGTTTATTTTGGAAGCGGTGCTGACTGGACGTGATCTATAATTTTCTCAAGAAAGGCGCTTCAGCGGGCATAGGATGTTGGACGAATGGAGAAGGCGCGGTGAAATATAATATCAACGAATTCGTCGTGGCATTCCATTTTAGGAAATCTTCGCCTTGGGTGAGTTTTTTTAAAAGTTTTTCTTAAATTTTAGATTTAAAAATTATTTAAGTAAAATCTATTATTATTAATAAACAAATTTTGGAAATGGTGCTGAGCGAATGTGTTTTATAATTCTTTTTCGAGAAAGACGCGCCGCTGCCCATATTCAAAATTGAAAATTATGCAGTAATAAGTAAATTTATACAATTATATTTTTTTTAAAGATCGTGATTGAAATTGCCGCCAAAAAAAATTGAAATTTATCAGTCGAGTCTATCTTCTTCAACGAGTTCGCTCATCGCCCTCGTGAAACGCGACGACTATACGAGAGAGATTTTCCGAAAAAGAAGAGTCAGTTTATTTTGGAAGCGGTGCTGAGCGGACGTGTTTTATAATTCTCTCTCAAGAAAGGCGCATCGACGTCGTCGTCGAACGGTATGCATAAAGGCTTGCAAACGGAGCATCGAAACGGTAAGGTTGTGAATAATTTTTATAAAAGTTATATAAAATTCGTTTATTGGAAAAACTAATAATTAAATGCGCGCCGGCGCCCGATATTCAAAATATAAAATTATGCAGTAAATAAGTTAATTTATATCATTTTTTTAAAAGATTGTGATTGAGAAAGGCACCAAGGAAAATTGAAAATTATCAATCGATCCTATCTTCTTCAACGAGTTCGCCCATCGCCCTCGTGAAGCGCGATGACTAAGGGCGAATTCCGAAGAAGATGAGTCAGTTTATTTTGGAAGCGGTGCTAAGCGGACGTGTTTTATAATTTTCTTTTGAGAAAGGCGCTTCGGCTGCCCATGGGATGCTGGACGAATGGAGAAGTCTCGATGAAAAAAAGAATAGCGATCACACCCATTTCGTCGCGGCGTAATATTTTAGGAAGTCTTCGCCTCGGGTAAGTGTTTTTAAAAAGTTTCTCCTAATTTTAGACTTAAAATAATTTAGGTAAGCCCATTATGTCATGGCATACTGCGAAACGCGAGACTCACTCGCCCTTCCGAATATCGGGGATGCCGAGTCATCGTCGAACGATCGGTCGTGAAAGAGACTCTGCTGGACTAGGGGAGAAGGCGCCTATTACGTCATGGCGTACTCTTAAATGCGAGACGCGCATGCGCTTCCAAACCACGGGGATGCCGCGTTGTCGTCGAACGGTCGTGAAATAGATTCGCTAACGGAACACCAACAAGGTAAGGTTGTAAATAATTTTATAAATGTTATGAAAAAGTCTTATACTGACAAATAATTAATGCAAGGCGCGCCACAGCCTCATATTCAAAAATGAAAATCATACGGTAATAAGTAAATTTATGTAATTTTTTTGTAAAGATTGTGATTGAAATAGGCGCGAAAAAAAAATTCAAAATTATTTGTCGAGTCAATCTTCTTCAACGAGTTCACCCATCGTCCTCATGAAACGCGAATACCATGAAAAAGACGAATTCCGAAGAAGACGAGTCAGTTTCTTTTGGAAGCGGTGCTGAGCGGACGTGTTTTATAATTCTCTCTCAAGAAAGGCGCTTTGGCGGTCCATAGAATGCTGGACGAAGAGAGAAGGCGCGGTGAGAAAAAAAAGGCATTGATTACGTCGTGGAGTTCTATTTTAGGAAAATTTTTCCTCGGGTAAGTTTTTTTTAAAGTTTCTTGTAGAATGTAGCTTTAAAAATTATTTAAGTGAAAACTATTTTCTTAAAAAAAAGTTGTTTCCCGCTAAAAAGTAAAGGCTCTTCATAAGCCTTGAAAAAAAAGCCGTTTTCCGCCATAAAACTAAAGGCGCGCATTTTTCTCCTTTTCAGTAATTATATACAGATGTAAACTATAGAAAAGTAATTATTAGTATATATATAAAATATTTGTTCATAATTTATAAAAAAGTAAAATAAGATTAACATATAATAAAGAAATAATATTTAAACAATATTAAGAATATACAATATATATATATATATTTATAATAAATATATTATATATATTATTATTATATAATATACTGATATATATAATATATATATTTTAATTTCATAAATATTGAAAAAAGTCGTTTCCCGCCAAAAACTATATGCGCGCCGCCGCCCTAAAGGCGAGTCAGTTTACTTTGGAAGTGGTAGTGAGCGGACGTGTTTTATAATTATCTCTGAAGAATGGCTTTTCGGCGGCCATTAGGATGCTGGACGAAAGGAGAAGGCGCGGTGAGAAAAAAAGCAACGATTACGTCGTGGAGTTCTATTTTAGGAAATTTTTGCATCGGGTAAGTTTTTTTTAAAGTTTCTTGTAGAATGTAGCTTTAAAAATTATTTAGGTGAAAACTATTTTTTTAAAAAAAAAGTTGTTTCCCGCTAAAAAGTAAAGGCGCTTCATAAGCCTTGAAAAAAAAATCGTTTTCCGCCATAAAACTAAAGGCGAGTCGCCGCCCTAAGTGAAGAAAAAGTAAATTTTCCTATAATCGTTAGTAAATTTATTATATATTATATTATATATATATATATATATATATATATACTTTATAATATTATTATTATATATATATTATATTATATATATATATATATATATATATATTTAATTATATAACGTTGAAAAAAGTCGTTTCCCGCCAAAACTATATGCGCGGCCGCCGACCTAATTAGTCGAGTCCAGTTACTTTGGAAGTTGGTATGTGAGCTCGGTACTGTGTTTTATAATTCTCTCTGTAGAAGGTCGTTTCGTGCTGCTCTATTAGATGCTTGGCTGAAAGGAGATAGCGCGGTGAGATATAATAAGCAGATCGATTACGTCCCGTGGGCGTTCTAGTTTGTAGGAAATCTGCCTCGGTAGTTTTTTTTAAAGTTCTCTGATATTTAGATTTAAACAATTATTTAGTATAATATGTTACCTTGTAAAAAGTCGTTTCCAACCCCATAACTAATAGGGCACTTGTTTAATTATCTTGAAATATAAAAGTTGTTTTCCCCGCATAAAATTTAAATGGCGCGCCGTCCACCCTTTATAGTGTCGTTAGAAAGGGAAGTTTTCCTATAGTAAGTAAATTTATATATATACTTTTTTTTAATTTCATAAATATTGAAAAAGTCATTTCCCGCAAAAAATTAAATGCGGGCCGCCGACCTAAATGCGAGTCAGTTTAGTTTGGAAGTGGTGGTTAGCGGACGTGTTTTACAATTATCTCTGAAGAATGGCGCTTCGGCGGCCCATAGGATGCTGGACGAAGGGAGAAGGCGCGGTGAGAAAAAAAGCCAACGATTACGTCGTGTCGTTCTATTTTAGGAAATCTTCTCCTCGGGTGAGTTTTTTTAAAAGCTTCTCTTAAATTTTAGATTTAAAAATTATTTAAGTTAAATCTATTATTATTAGTTAACAAATTTTGGAAGCGGTGCTTAGCGCACGTGTTTTATAATTCTCTCTCGAGAAAGGTGCCCCTCCACCCCATATGCAAAAATGAAAATTATGCAGTAATAAGTAAATTTATTTAAAATATTTTTTTTTAAAGATCGTGATTGAAATTGGCGCGAAAAAAATTGAAAATTATCAGACGAGTCAATCTTCTTCAACCAGTTCGCTCAGCGCCCTCTTGAAGCGCGATGACTAAGCAAGGGCGAATTCCGAAGAAGATGAGTCAGTTTATTTTGGAAGCGGTGCTGAGCGGACGTGTTTTATAATTATCTCTCAAGAAAAGCGCTTCGGCGGTCCACAGGATGCTGAACGAAGGGAGAAGGCGCGGTTAGAAAAAAAAGGAGACGGTTACGTCTTGGAATTCTATTTTAGGAATCTTCGTATCGGGTAAGTTTTTTTTTAAAGTTTCTCTTAGATTTTAGATTTAAAAATAATTTAAGTAAAATCTATTAATATTATTATTATTATTATTATTATTTATTTTATTATATTATTACTTATTATTTATTATTATTTTATATTATTATTATTTTGATTATCTATTATTATTAGTTATTATAATTTATAAACATAACTCAAAAATGAAAATTGCGCGCTTATAAGTAATTTAATTATAAATAATTTCTTTTAGATCTTGCATGCAATTATTCTGAAAAAAAAATTTGAAAAATTAATCTTCTCAAGTCAATCTTCTTCAACCAGTTTGCCCATCGCCCTCATGAAGCCCGATGGCTAAGTGAGGGTGAATTCCGAAGAAGATGAGTCAGTTTATTTTGGAAGCGGTGCTGAGCGGACGTGTTTTATAATTCTCTATCAAGAAAGGCGCTTCGGCGGCCCACATGATGCTGAACGAAAGGAGAAGGCGCGGTGAGAAAAAAAGGCAACGATTACGTCGTGGCATTCTATTTTAGGAAATCTTCGTCTTGGGTAAGTTTTTTTTTTAAATTTTCTCTTAGATTTTCGATTTAAAATTAATTTAAGTGAAATATATTATTATTATTATGATAAACATAACTCAAAATGAAAATTGCGTGGTAATAAGTAAATTACATTATATAAATTCTTTTAAAGATCGTGATTGTAATTGGCGCGAAAAAAATTGAAAACTATCAGTCGAGTCAATCTTCTAAAACGAGTTCTCCCATCGCCCTCATGAAGCGCGATGACTAAGCAAGGGCGAATTCCGAAGAAGAGGAGTCAGTTTATTTTGGAAGCGGTGCTGAGCGGACGTGTTTTATAAATCTCTCTCAAGAAAGGCGCTTCGGCGGCGCACAGGATGCTGAACGATGGGAAAAAGCGCGGTGAGAAAAAAAAGGCAACGAGAACGTCGTGGCATTCTATTTTAGGAAATCTTTGTCTCAGGTAAGTTTTCCTTTAAAAGTTTCTCGTAGATTTTAGATTTAAAAATAATTTAAGTAAAATTTATTATATAAATGCTTTATAAAAATCGTTTACTGAAAAAACTAATGAAAGGCGAGCCGCCACCCCATATTCAAAAAAGAAAATTATGCAGTAATAAGTAAATTTATATAAAAATGTTTTTTTTAAAGATTGTGATTGAAAAAGGCGCAAAAAAAATTTAAATTTATCAGTCGAGTCTATCTTCAACGAATTCGCCCATCGCCCTCGTGAAACGCGACGACTATACGAGGGTAAATTCCGAAGAAGAAAAGTCGGTTTAGTTTGGAAGTGGTGCTGAGCGGACGTGTTTTATAATTCTCTCAAGAAAGGCACTTTGGCGGCCCATAGGATGTTGGACGAAGGGAGAAGGCGTGGTGGAACAAAATGGCAACGATTACGTCGTGGCGTTCTTCTGTTTTAGGAAATCTTCGTCTGGGTGAGTTTTTTTTTTAAACTTTCGCTTAGATTTTAGATTTAAAATTTATTTAAGAAAAATCTATTATTATAATAAACACTTTTTGGAAGCGGTGCTGTGCGAAAGAGGTTTATGTATCTAGGAAGAAAGTCGATTCGGTGGTCCATAGGATGCTGGACGAAGGGAGAAGGCGTCCATTATGTTGTGGCTTACTTTGAAATGCGATACGCGCTTGCGCTTCCAAATAATGGTAGATCCCGAGTCGTCGTCGAACAGTGGTGCAACAGGCTCGCGATCAGAGCACCGAAACGGTAAGGTTTTTAATAATTTTTATTATAAATGTTATATGTATAAAAGTCGTTTATTGAAAAAATTAATGAAAGGCGCATCGCCGCCCAATATTCAATATTGGAAAAGTATGCCGAGGCCAATAAGTAAATTTAATATAAAAATTGTTTTTTTTTTAAAAGATTGTGATTGAAAAAGGCGCAAAAAAGAAGTTGAAATTTACAGCAGTCTATCTTCTTCAATCTAGTTCGCCCTATCCGCCTTCGTGAACGCGACGCATATCGAGAGAGATTTCCGAAAAGAAGAGTCAGTTTTGGAAGCTGTGCTGAAGTGGACGTGTTTTATAATTCTCTTTTAGGAAGGCGCAACGGCGATCCATTGGATGCTGGACGTAAGGGAGAAGCCGCCGTGACGAACAAAATGGAACATTAAACGTCGTGGCGTTTATTAATATAAGGAAATCTTTTGCCTGGGTTAAGTTTTTTTTTTACACTTTTCTCTTAGAATATTAGATTTAAAATTTATTTAAGAAAAATCTCATTATTATAATATACAAATTTTGGGAAGAAACGGTGCTGAGCGAACGCGGGTTTATGCAACAAAAAACGCGATGAAAAAAAGGCCGAAGGTAACGCCCATTACGTCGTGGCTTACTTTGAATGCCAGACGCGCTCGCGCTTCCGAATAATGGTAGATCCCGTGTCCTCGTCGAACAGTGGTGCAACAGGCTCGCGAACGAAGCAACGAAATGGTAAGTTTTTAACTAATTTTTATAAATGTTATATATATATAAAAGTCGTTTATTGAAAAAACTAATGAAAAGCGCGTCGCCGCCCCATATTCAAAAATAAAAAGTTTGCAGTAATAAGTAAATTTATATAAAAATGTTTTTTTTTTTTTAAGAATGTGATTGAAAAGGGTGGAAAAAAATAAAGGCACCCAGCGGCCCTATCTGTGAGTCAGTTTATTTTGGACGTGGTTGTGAGCGGACGTGTTTTATAATTCTCTTTGAAGAAAGGCGCTTCGGCGGCCCATAGGATGCTGGGCGAAGGGAGAAGGCGCGGTGAGAAAAAAAAGCAACGTTTAAGTCGTGGTGTTCTATTTTAAAAAATCTTCGTCTCGGATAAGTTTTTTTTTTAAAGTTTCTCTTAGATTTTAGATTTAAAAAATAATTTAAGTAAAATGTATTATTATTATTATTATAATAAACATAACTCAAAAATGAAAATTGCGTGGTAATAAGTAAATTTAATTATATAATAAATTCTTTTAAAGATCGGGATTGTAATTGGCGCGCAAAAAATTGATAATTATCAGTCGAGTCAATCTTCTTCAACAAGCTCGCCCCATCCCCCTCTTGAAGCGCGATGACTAAGCAAAGGCGAATCCGAAGAAGAGGATGTTGGACGAAGGGATAAGGCGCGGTTGTCCTAGCGCTCTATTTTAGGAATTCTTTTCCTCGGGTAAGTTTTTTTTAAAAGTTTCTTCTAAATTCTAGATTTAAAGTTATTCAAGTAAAATCTTATATAATATTTAATAAACAAATTTTTTAAAATAATAATTTCAAATATTAATGAGAACGGGCTCCCTGTCATCGTACGTCCCCGTCGTGGAGCCCGGTAATATTTTTCGATCCCTCCGAAACAATCTCATTTACGACACCAAAAACCGATCGATCATCGATCGAATGGAAAGATAATATATCGCGTTACCGAAGATTTGCCTTATTCGTCTATTTTTCATTTCCGTACATGAACGCATCCCGGCGAAGATTTTTGCGTTCGCGCATTTCTTCATCGGGATGCGTTTCATTGCGACGTTCGTTCGATGGGCGACCGAGCCTATTGTCCGTCCTATTATTTTATTATTTTTTTTATATAAACGAGCCGGAACGCAGCGATCGACCGAGGTCGGTTCGCGAGCTCGTTCGAATAAAGGCGAATCTTTACGGTATCGTGGTCATATTTTCTTTCTATTCGATCGAAGAACGAGACACATTCACAAACACACACACAGGAGGGTCGAAGATAGCTAAAGCGATGACAAAACTTTGGTACGGACGTTCTGCCGTAGTACCTTGCTCGCGCGCATTCTTTCTTTCTTTCTTCCTTCCTTTCGGTTTCTTAAAATTTTATCGAGGGAGGAAAATGTTGTTGCTTATCCATTTCCTCTCTCGAGAGCCGGCCGGCTAGCTAGCTACCTAGCGAATATATTATAGAAAAAAATGGTTTTAGCGTTAATAATGTAACCGGCGAGCGACTATCGAAATTTCTTTCCAATATCCAAAAGGGTTAGATGAGGGCGCTTGGGAAAGCGGACGGGAGGGAGACGATATTCGGAAAGAAATTTTGACTTT
Source organism: Trachelipus rathkii (assembly GCA_015478945.1). Taxonomy (NCBI): domain Eukaryota; kingdom Metazoa; phylum Arthropoda; class Malacostraca; order Isopoda; family Trachelipodidae; genus Trachelipus; species Trachelipus rathkii. Next base: position 15,184 of record JABUQX010022379.1, on the reverse strand, counting down.
CGTTCGTCCCGTTATTAACGTCAGGTTTTTTTTTCCGGAATGAAAAATTGCGATACAGTACGGTATTTTTACTGGCAAATTTTTTTTGGTTTTAAAATTAAAAGCGGTTCGCCCCGCGAATTGAGGTAAAATCATGCATTTTTCTTTTTGTTTTTTGTCCGTTCCGTTTGTGTTTTTTTTTTTTTTTTTTTTTTTAGGCCTTTTTTTTTTTTTATGTTTTTTGTTTTTTTTTTTTTTTTAGGATTTTAAGACCCATTTATTACTAATGTATTGCAACTTTTTCCCTACAGGCGCTGCAGAAGAAACAAAAACACGCGACGGATAACCCAGACACACACGCACACACACATACACAAACACACGCACGCGGAAACCTCTTCCGCTTTATTTCCCTATTTCACAAACAAACGACGTTCGATAGCGGCTACGGCCTCCCTCTTCGATTCGGTCGGAATACCTTTATCAGACTTGACGGATAAGTTACCGGCCGGTCATAACAGCCCGCAAGAAATCCATTGCGTTCTCGATTTGATAAAACTATTCCGATCGATTGGGGAGGAGTCGGTCAGCGGCATTTCTGACTAAGTTGTTGGTTCCTTGCTGTTAATTCAAGCTACGCGCTGTCACTTGAGGCCAATTGAGGAATAGGATAGGGGTATTACAGGTCCGAACTTACAAGATGGTACATAGCCACGCACATTAACGTCGAGCGTCAGATTGGATATGGAATTAATCGACGCACGACAACCTGTTTAGTAATAGTCAGGTCCTGCCGTAAATGGATAGCTGTCTCCTTCATATCTAGAGGGTAAGACGAATTTGTCCGAAGGCGTTCGGAATAAATAGCGTAATTAGTTTAGTTTGTAATAGGAGTAGCGAGTCAGTCGATTCTGTATTACTTCTATCGCCCGACGTTGTCCGATGTCCTTTATCAATTAAATAAATATAATAATCGACCGATAAAGAACCTAACGAGCGTGACATGGGTTTCAGACGATTTAAACATTTTTTCCAGACTCTTTTTAAATACTCCTGATTAATCCACTTACATTCTAACTATTACCACCTAATTTGCTATTTAAACAGTACACTCGTTCATACAGGACATCATATCCACATCTTACAGTTTTGCAAACGCTTGATGAGACGGGCACCCACGGCTCACCTAGTCATACGTACGTCTACCCGTCGTGGAGCCCGTAAAATATTCTTCGCATCCCTCCCGAAACAATCTCATTCTACAGACACCAAAAAAACCGATCGGATCATCGCTCGTAAATGGAAAAGATAAGATATCGCTGATTACCGACGATTCGCCCTATTCGATACTTATTTTTTCATTTCTCCGTACATGAACGCATCCCTGCGAAGATTTTCGCTTCCACGCCAATTTGTTCATTTCGGATGTCGTTTCATTGCGACGTTCGTTCGATGGGCGACCGAGCCCATTGTCCGTCCTATTTGTATTTTATTATTTTATAATTTATATTGAAAAACGAGCCGGAACGAATCGATAGACCGAGGTCGGGTTCGTCGAAGCTCGTTCGAATAAAAGGCTTGATAAATCTTCACTTCTCAGAAATTTTTTAACATTTATCTAATTTACGGAAGTCGAAGACGAGACACATACACCAAACACACACACTGAAGGTGGGATTTCGAAAGATAAAGTAGCTTAAAGCGATGACAAAACTTATAAGGTGCACAGGTAACGTGCATCTGCGTCGTAGTATCCTGCTCGCGCGCATAATCTGATTCTTTCTTTCTTCCTTACCTTTATCTTTTTCTCTAAAAAAAATTTAATCGAGTGTTAGGAAAATTAGCTAACTAGCTTATCCATTTCCTCTTCTCGTAATAAGCGAGTACGTATAGATAAGCAAGCTAGTAGTCTGAATATTATTAGAAAAAATGTGTTTAGCACGTTAAATAATGTAACCGGCGAGCGATTATCGATAGATATTCTTTCCAATTTATCCTAAAAAGGGTTAGGATGAGGGCCATTAAAGATGAGAAAGCGGGTACAGGAGGGTAAGACCAGGATAATTCGGAAAGAGAAAAAATTTTACTTCGTTCGTCTGCCCGTTGATAGAGTCAAGAGAGTTTTTTCTCTAGACCGGTGAATTGAAAAATTGCAGAGTTATATAACACATAGGGTACAGGAAATCATTATTCCCTGTATTACTGCATAAAATTTACTATTTTGGATTTTAAAAATTAAACAGCCCGTGGATTTCAGGCCCACGCGAATTGATGTCTAAGAAAAAAGATAGCAAATCAAATAGATTTCGTGTGTTGTTCTTGTCTCGTTCCGTATGTGATAGATATATTTTTTTTAGATATATAAGGGACTTTTTTACTAAATATAGGTAGGTTTACATGATTTGTATTTTTATTGTTTCAGTATTTTGCTAATTTTTTATAGATTTATGAAAGGACCATTTATATTAATCCTAGATTGTGATGATCAAAAAAGTCGATTTTTCCCATACCAGTTCGAACTGCAGAAGAAACAAACAAACACGCGTCAACGCGATGAACCCAGGACACCACATCAACGAACAACAGACACACACACACGAGTAAAGACACACAGGCACCGGCGATGAAAAACCTACTTGTTCCATGACAATTCAAATATTCCACGTATTTACTCACCCAAAAAACGTGACCGTTCTGGATCAGAACTGAGCTAACCAAGACTAATCCATCTCCATATGATTACTGGTCTGGGAAAGGAGTTAATAGTCGGGACATAGAAGGGCCATATGTCTAAAGCGAATCCCAGGGTTAGCAGGCCGGAACAAATTGGGCGCTTGTGGTTCATCTAAAACTATTTAAGATATCCTATTTCGGATTACCGAATTGAGTAGGAGGATTTGTAAGGCGGCATTTCTGACTGAAAATGTTGGTTCGGCAAGCTTCCTAAGACATGTACTCGCTTGGCTCGCAGGGTGTGACGTTGCGCCAATTGGGGTATAGTTGAGACCAAATATTGAGTGGGCGAGGTAACAGTTGCCTGCCAGGGTAAAGAAAAGAACGTGTGTGAAATGGTAAACTGGTTATAGAGGCAGGTTATTTAGCTAGGTCCCGCTTTTGTCCGACTCGGATCTAGCCGCAAACGAGTGTTCGAGGTCGATACATATTGGAGAGAGTTTCTATATCGACGACGATGATTCATCGATGTTAATAGTAGTAAATATGTCAGTCCTGCGATATGATAGACAAGCTTCTTCTTCTATCCGAAGGCTTTTGGAAGTGATTATGATAAATTTTGTCCGTAAAGTTGTCAGTTCTCAAATTAGCAAGTTTAGTGTAGGTTAGAATTAGACGGATCGTCGATTCTTGATTCTCTCTCTCCGAACTTCAAATAGAAGCGCATTAAAATAAATAATTATCGGAACCAGATACCTTTAAAATACGAAGGCGATAGCCAGGGAATTCCGTCGGTTTTCGCGCCCTTTTTGACGAGTCAAGTATTCTGTAGGTTAATTTTTCCACTTCTTTTTCTATACTGGATTACCACGCGGTTTTGCTTAATTTGAAGATCAGTTACACTACGCACATTAAACTAGACTACTAAATTTCACAAGTCTTACGAGGTTTCGAACGTCTGAGTGAGGACGGAATTACGTCTCACGGGCTCCCTAGTTATATCGTACGTCCCTCGTTCGATGGAGCCCGATAATTATTACTTCGCATCTCCTCCGATAACTTAATCTTCTATTCACGGCACGCAAAAATCCGTGACTCGATCATCAGCTTCAGAATAGGAAAAGATAATACATATCGTTCGAAGTGAGTTGATACGCAGCGATACGATCAGCCTTAATTTCGGTATCTATTTTTCTATTCCTGAGTACAAGTATAATGAAAGTCATATCCCGATGCGAAGATTTTGCGACTTCTCCGCGCAGCATTGTATTCATAGCGGGAATGCATTCGATTAATGCGACATCGTAGTTTCAATGGTATGCGAGCCGAGAATGGAAGCCGATAGTATCTCGTCCAGTATGAATTTTGATTATGATTTATTGTTAATAAGAAACGAGCTCGGAGTAGATCCGAATCGATCGAACGCAAGAATGAGTGCAGGTGGCAGAGTAAGACTCGCTGTCGAATCAAGGCGAACGTTCTTATACGGAATATTTCGGTCGTCATGATTTTCTTTTCTTGAATCGATGCCCAAGAACGAAATCACATTCACAATAACACACCACACAGGAGGGTCGAAGATAGCTAAAGCGATGACACAACTTTGGTACGGACGTTCTGCCGTCAGTACCTGCTCGCGCGCATTCTTTCTTTCTTCTTCGCATTCCATTCGAGAGTTCTCGAAGAGGGAGGTAATCTGAGGATGGAGAAATGCTACTGGGCGTGGAGTCCGATTCTCCTCTTTCTCGAAAGCCCGGGCCGTGTGGGTATAGACAGAAACTATGCTTATAAGCGGGATTATTGATTTAGAAAAATTGATGAGTTTTAGCGAAGGTTAATAATATGAACCGTCGAGCGACTAATTTCGAAATTTTAACGTCTTCCAATAATACCAATTAAAAGGGTAGGACTGAGGACGCTGTAGGGTAAGGTAGGCGGACGGGTGGTGTAGGGAAGAACGATATTTCGGGAAAGAAATTTTGACTTTCGTACGTCCCGTTATTAACGTCAGGTTTTTTTTACCGGAATGAAAAAGTTTGCGAGTTACAGATACGGTATTTTTTTAACTGGCAAATTTTTTTAGGTTTTAAATTATTCAAACCATGGAAATTAAAACTGACAGATGGCGGTAATATCATTGATCTTCATTTGTAAGTAGCTTGTATAGATCCGTTCTCGAAGTGTCTTGTGGGTATTAATTTATTTTAGCACTCTTTGGTGCTTAGTAACTCTATTTTAGTAATAAAGATTTTTTAATATTTTTTTGTGTTTATTTTTTTTATAGAAAATTAAAACAGTAATTATTTACATATTATATGCCCACAATACTTTTCCTAACAAGAGCGCTAGCAGAAGAAACAAAATCCGACGCGACGGATATAACACAGAACACCAAGCTATTTCACGAACGACACAACACACACGATAAATATCGTTCGCATTGCACGACAGGAAAACCTCTTCCCGCTTCGTAAGATATTCACTGCTAAGTTTTTTCGAGTCGGCAAGGCCAAAAACTTGGATCGTACAGGGAAAGAGACCGGCTACGATGCCTTCCCTGCTTTGATTCGAGATAACTGGAACAGGTTTAAAGCTCCATATAGTGTTAGAAGGGGATAAGTGTCTGGAATTGATCAGTCAGATGACGGTGACCGGACATAATTGGGCATTAGTAGTCCATTGTCTTAAATAAAAAACGTATTAATAGAATAATCGCAGTATTTCAGAATCGGATATATGAATGAAAGGTTAAGTTAGGGTAAGCGAGCAATTTCTGACTAGAACTTAAAGTTGTTGGTATGTTCCATTGCTTTATCGACTAGCGCAAAACTGTACGGCCAAATTAAGTTAGGAATAATGCATTACAATAGAATAATAGGTATTACAGGTTCGTGACTTAAGTACTGAACGTGCGTACTTGCCAGGCACTTTCAGATGTCGATACGAGAAATGAAAGGGGATTTCTATCTGAACAGACGATAGATACATCCACAAGTAATAGATAGTTTATAAGTTCAAGTCCGTACGATGAAGATAGACAGCTGTCAGCTCCTATCTTGATCCCGAAGAGTGGGTGAAGGAATTAATGATCCAGACAAAGCGTTTCCCAAAGAATATAGCGTATAGTGATAAAGAGATCAATTAGACTATAGACGGAAAATTCGGGATCTCGAATTCTGGTGTTCTTCTCATCTCCGGTCACTGTCACATGTCTTCCCTTAAAGTAAAATTATATCGACCGAATACCTGACCGAAGCGTATAGCCCAGGGAAGAACTTTTCCGCGAATACATCATTTTTTTATATTCCGATCTTTATTAAAACACCTGTATTTAATGCCACATCTTCTCACTATGTACCAATAACCTTATTAGCCTTGAATTTAAACAGTTACACTCGTCAATAACAGACACTATATCACGACTTACAGGTTTCGATACGCTGATGGTAGACGCGAAGACTCACGGCTTCACCTGTTCATTCGTTAACGTCCCCGAATAGTTGGATGACCCGGAAAATATCTCGAAACATACCGACATCGAAACCAAATTCTCATATAATAACTAGGACATCCAAGAAATACTCGAAGGTCAGATTCCTATCTAATGCTGAAAGGGAAGAAGGAAATAAGATTATTTTGTGAATAAAGATAAAGTATTCGCCATATTCGTCATATCAATTTTTCAAGTATCGAATTTCCGTACATGAACACATCCCGGCGATAGGATTTTCACGCGTCAGCGACAAATTTGCGTTCATCGAGAATAGCGTTCATTAGCGACGTTCTGTTCGAAATTGGAGCGACACGAGCTTATGATCCGTATCCTAGATAATTTATGATTATTTAATTTTTTATATTATTAAAACAAGTAGGAAACAGGAAAAAATCGAATCGACGAGGTCGGTTCTCGCATGGTTATGGGCTCTTCGACCCTTAAAGAGCGAACTCTTAATAATATATATTGTACTCATGAGACCAATACTCTTAAAGTCCCTGATCTACCATCAAACTGCATTATCACAAAACAATCAACATGGTAATAGACTCTCTTCATCGAAAATCTAGAAGAAGATGGTCGAAAATGAGCAGATAGAACTCAATGACTATTTGTTTGACGGATAAATCGTGTCTGTTGCAAGAATATGTACGAAATAAGTAACCATTGTAACTCGCGAACATTCCATTACTTTGCAATCTAACATATTACTCCGGTTTCCTTTTCAGTTCTTAAATTTTAATACGAAGAGAAAAGAAATGCTATGTCCTCATACCATGGTTACATCCTTCATCTCTGAAAGAACCGGGTCACCACGGGATTATGACAAGCAAAGTACAATAAATGCGCCAAATATTAATAGAAAAAATTGGTGTATTTGAGCGATATAGATTAAATTAACCGGCGAAAAGAAGACAGACTATCTGGATAAAATAATCATCGTCAATTTGGATATACCTCAACAAAGCAGGTAGATGCCAGAAGTAGGTATTGGAGTGGAACAGCACGAACTGAAAACGTAAAGCGGTTATGCCACGATAATCGCAAAGAAATTAATTGACTATTCGATATACAATAACACACAGATTAGAATTAACGTCAGGTTTTGGTTTTCGACGGATCGAAAAAAGTATGGCGCGAAATAGGCTCATTACGAAATATTAATTTACTGGCAAAATTTATTTTTCTAGGTTTTGAAAAAAAAAGAACCACTAATCTTTTTACTGATTGTCCGAAATATATTACGTCTTTTTGCTTTTAAACAGTATACAACTCATCACAATAACAGACACTTACACACTTACAGTGTTTCTTAACGCTGATGAGGACGGACTCTCACGGGACTCATAATCACTAGTCTATGGGACGTAAGTCCCCGTCGTGTGAAGCAATAAGTAATATTCTATGAGATTCCTCCCAATACATAATCTCAGTCACATCAGAATCCAAGCTCAACCAAATCCGACAACAACACAAAACGAAGAGAGAGATCGCAATAAGAAATTGAAAAAATATATCCGCGCCAGTCGCGAAATTGAACATCATATCGGCCATATTCGCTATATTTTATCGTATTACTGTACATGAAGCTGCAGTCCCGGTTGAAGCATTTTGACGATCGCAGCATTTATTGTTTTAATATAGGATGCGTTTCATTGCAGAATTACGATTCCTCTGGCGACCGATCTAAAGTACGGTGTCCGTCCGTTATTATATTTTATTTTCTTTCTTAATAATTATAAAACGAAATGACTAGAGACCCGTAATCTATTAGAGGTTTGTTGTCTCAAGCTCGTATCGAATAATGGCGTTAAAAGATAGTGTATATAAATGTATTAGTCGTCTAGATCGTAATAACCAGAGCGTTTAGTTTTGTTGTATTAAATCGATTAACAACAATCGACAGAAACTGCGCCGACCTACGATACTATAACGAAACGCTGGAAGGAGGGGTTACTGAATTATAGCTTAATCAAACATAATTAATAGGTTAAAAAGTATTGGTGTGCACGTCTCTGCCGTCAGTACACTTTTACTCCACTACTGCGCGCATCAGCGACTTCCTCTTTTTTTTCTCTGCTTTCTCGTGGTGTAAACTCGCAGTTAAAAGAAATTTTGAGTCTTATATTGTAAGCTGGTGTGATAGCCTAAATCTAGGACACGCCAGCGAAACGAGCACACTGCGAAGCCGATATTCCTATTTCGACGGGCGGGGATTACGGAGTTATATAAGTAGTGATGGTAGATGCGTACGAGCATTATCTAAGAATGGCAGGATGTGTAGGGTTTTGGAAAGTCACCGGTCTGAAAGAAATAATATCTAAGTGCGAGGTTCACTCTTCGTTTCATTTGTATTAACGAGATAACACGAGAAATTTATTTGTCACCGTATGAGATCTTTCGATTCGCTACGAAAAGACAAACAGCGCGGCGCAATAGGATCGCACAGGGGATGAGGTTTCGGAATAGATAGCGTTACGTAGCGGATGTAGCAAATGCGTATCTTTAATGAAAAATAATTTATTAATTAGAGGTGAGTGAAAATATAAATGCCTTTTAATTTTTTTAATTTTCTTGTATTCTTCAAACCTTGTTTTCGTGAGTAACACAAACTATGTATTTGGTATTAGAAAACCACAAGTCCCTGTATTAGAACCTTAGAAGTTAGTTAATTAGTTTCTCTGCTTTATTATCATTCTATACTATTTTCATGAGATCTCAATTAGTTATGGAATCTATAAAGGAACATTGCATACCCTTTTTGAATTGCTACTTCTCTGCAAAGGGTCTTGTGTCTCCTTCTTCAGGATATTCCACGATGTTCAGCTGTGAATAACCTTTTTTATAATAGCAACTCAAGTTAATGAATCTATTCAAACTAGTTTTTGTGCGTTAGTTCAAATTATGTTCGATGACTCCGTGATTAAGGCTTACTTGGACAATGGTTCTTATAAATCTGGGATTGACTTCTGATTAACATTAGTTTGTGTACGTTGGGTATTAGTTTCCTCATTTGTAAATCCGTCTTAATATTCGTAGTGGAATCAATGGACACTTGCTGTCTTTCTTTCTTAAAATTAGATGTTGTTAACATCGAACGTATTACCGATAACACTATAAAAAAGAAATAAGCATAGCACTACTAATCTGAGGATGAGAAAATATTTAAAAAATGTTTATAGGATGATAAACTATTAAAGGCTATCTGTTGATTGGCAGAGTGACAAGAACAGCCACCAACTACCAACAGTTTTATGGTCACATCACCAAAAGTAAAAATGTCCACCATATAACATGACATGCTGAACGATTTGAAGCTCGCCCAATGTAAGAGAGCCGAACGGTTTTCTTATCAAGCTTAAGCAATTTAGTCAATGACTATCTCTGAACCATTTCATGGCCTTGGACATCAGGAGACAAAGGATGATCACAAAAACTTTTCACCATTAAGCAGGTCACAAAACTCATCTTAAGAAGGCCAAGTCGTTCGTGTAATGTTCCGTTAAAAATGAAGTCTAATTACACATTTTAAGCGTTGTAAGAAGACTGTTGACAGATTATCATCAATTCCAGTTAGAAGGCATCTTGGAATAACAGATTGATTAAAAGAGTTTGCAATAATTAGCCAAAATTTAGTACCAATTTCTGTGTATCTAAAAAGTGACTAACCGTAAAATGATTGCAATTGTTTAATATCCTGGTTGGGCCGATTCAATCATTATATTTCATAAGCTTTATTTACTTCATTAGTCTTTATGTAATTACACCTTATTTCTCCTTATAATGAAATGTGAGATTTGACATCTAAAGTTGACATTGATCCTTTTTAACTTTTAAACCATATTCTGGTTTAAAACATCCTAATACTTTTTCCGATATTGATCTTTCATTAGTGTGTTCCATTCTTTGATACCACAGGCAACACAAAAAAACATATCAGATCGACGCATATTAAGCACAAAAAGTTGCAGTTTATAGCATTAAATTTTTCTTATTCAATTATCTTTATCATGATTATGCCCATATTGGTTTGTCATATTGCAAGACTGCTGGCAATACCATATGGCAACCTGTTAGGTTTAAATAACCCAATATACATATCTGTTATTTAATGTATAAATCATTTTGATAGCTTTCATCTGAATGGCTAACTGATTGTAAAGCTTGTCTTTAAATCTATTTTTATAAAGCAGTAGAACATTAGAAATCACAAAGAGTAACGAAGCCCACATGGGCCTGATCGAGGAACTGTCCCAGTCAAGCCAACTAGAACCAATCACCAAACAACATGGTTAATGGCAAATCCATAAAGGCACTCATAGGGCTAGTAGTCAATAAACTATACATAAATACACATTAAGCTCTAAAAACAGCAATGCTTCATGCAAATCCACAAAGCACCCTATGGCTTGTAATACAGCTTACATAGTAAATACACAAAAGTTACACACTAAAAAGAAAAAGACTATAGCTAAAGCTACCTAGCATGCATAGACTAACACACTTACAAGACTTTAATAACTTTATAGAAACATGTACGTGTTTAACCTTACAACTAACTATATTGTAACTGAAAGCACCTTTATCAAGTTTGCGCCGTAGTCAAGAACTATACTAACATTGGATACCAAACCATTCTATATAGCTTACCTATCCATTCCTTATTAAATGTTGCAAAATCGAGTCAGCCACTCAACAACCTTCCTGTGGGCCAAACCATTCCAAAATTTTAACACCCTTTACTGAATTGATATGGCTTCCTTATTATCGAGAATGGCATGCTTTCTTTACTTAATTTCTCCATTTACTATGCCCATGGATCTCCCATCGGTGCAATTAGACATAAATCGAAGAATTTATAGCGTCTCTTCGTATTATCAATAAATGATAAAATTTTGTTGATAGTAGAGATAATGTAACACACGTCGCCCTACTGAGGGGAAATCGCCGTTCGTATACGAAAACATTCCTAACAGCTAATTCAGCACATCTCCTTCATAGCACTTTACCGATCAACCGAAATATCCTTGGTACATGCTTACATTGCACTCTCCTCTAGCATTATCTAAAGTCTTATCTTGTATATAAGGGACCCAGAACTTCGTGCACGAATACTCAATACTAGCCTAATCTATAGCTTATTCATTTCAAAATATATAAAAAAGGAGATAAATATTACTTCCTGCTCTTGTAAACAACATTGCAAGTATATATATGCCCAGCATGACCTATAATAGCTTATTCCTATGCTTCCAACACATGCATTAGCTACTTCTTCAAATATTACTGTTGTATAATCACACACAAACTCTTTTTCTGTCTAACAGACTCCAAATTCAATTCCCCATCTCATCCATATTAAAACTTGTTATTTGTAGTAACCTTTGTGAAGAACCAAAGAACCTGGTACACTTTTACTCATTAAAATTGTTATTTGGCCACTTATCTGCGCCCAGCCCAAGACAGTTTAAGATCATTTTGAACTCGTATTGATACATCCTTCACTATTCCTAACTTAGAGGTTGCCACTAATGTAATAACTTATTATTATCAGCCTTATTGTGGGGAACACTTATCAAAAGCTTTGCTGACGTCTAAATATATATAGTATCAACTGGATCTCCTCAGTCAATGCCAGTCAGTAATGTATTCCATAAATCGCTCTAAAAGATTTGGTTTGACTTGAGCCTACCTTTTGCTGAAAACCATGTCTGGGCAGTCGGCAACCATTGTTTATCATCCAAATATTTCTCTCAGAGTAACTTTTTTCCAGTAACTTTTACCATTACAAGACACGGATGGTTAAGTACACTAGCCTATAACTATTTCCCAAAATCTTCACTTACCACCTTTCTTCATAAAATAGGGCACAACCATAGCTGTTTTATCCAGTTCAACTCTGGCCACCTCACCACAATGTATAATAGACTCAGCTTAAACAAATCATATTACAGTAACTTTGCAATAGTGCTGAGTACTAACCCTCTTCAGGAATATCTTAGCCATTAATATTTGTTACATGCATACCTACCAGAACTATTAGTTCCAAACTATTATGTATCTAATCTTTCCTCAGTAAACATTGAAGCAAAATAAGTATTGTGAAAATGTTGAATCCACGACTACTAATATCTAGAACTCAATACTAATTTAAATCGACAATTAAGTCAGTCAATTAAGTCGTCAATATACTTACTTTCAAAGCTTATACCAAAGCTTAATGGCAGTAAATTATCAGATGCTATATGACTGTGTCCCTAATTTAAATTAATAATAACTGATACAGTTACTTGAGCAGACTAATACATTAATCTTCTGTATGTTCGGAGATGGGTTGCTATAGGCAACATGCAGTTTGGAGTTCATGTTACATGTGTAATCGATTCACACATGAATCTCAAATCATTTAACAGTCCATCTTGCTTTTTCACTAAAGGATACTAAAGGTGCTCCCTATTTCTGAATATGAAACCCGTTCCCAAGTTTCCCTTTGCTTTACAATTTATTTTATCTATATTCCAATTTACTGTTTAAGTGCAAATGAAATCTGTCTAGGAGAGAAAAATTTAAGGACCTAGCATGAGCGCCTTTAATAATAAAAGATCAGTCCTATTTTTTATAGTACCAAAGAATAGCTCAAATCTTCTAAATTTGTCACTTTAATTTAGAAGTCAAAGGTAAGAACCGGTTACATAAGATGATATCCAGTCTAACTTAATAAAGTTTGTCAATTTAACCCAAACAAGATGAATTGTTTACCTTATCCTAAAAGAATGACTCTTTAGTATCATATAGCAGTTTATCGTTATAAGTACCTTTTGCCATTAATTACTACCATACCTAGAGTAATACGTAATAATTTAACCATCTATAATCTTTAAGCACCAATTATAGGGGAACTATTTTTTATATTGGTATCTTCTAGACTACCATATCTAGCGATATGATGGTGAAACATCTGCTACTTCGTGTCAACTTTGCATTTTTACGGTAATTGGTGTTTATAATAAATAGTAAACTACTAAGGTTTGGAATTTGGTTGCCTTAAAGACAATGAACACAAAAAAGTATTATTTACCCAAACTATCCCCATTTTCATTTTGGGCTTGTATCGTCATCAGAATTTTCTTTCACAATAAATTTACTTATTAAAATTTAGATCGTTTATATTAGATTTTTAAAATCTTTCCTTTTTGCATTTTCTACAAATTTAGCAAATGATGGACAACTTCTAATGGCTTTAGCTATTATGTATTGACGCTGAATCCACACCTAAGACATTTATAAATTCTTATCCATATTTATAATTTTACCCTTCGTTACTTATAGGGATGTACCGGAACCAGAACTTTCCGGAACCTTTAGAAAAGTTTCCGGTCGGAACCCGAACTTTATCAGATTTCAGCTACCACCTTACATATTCTACTGAGAAAACTTGTCATATTAACAAGTGTAGTCTCAATTCTTAGAAGTATCTGGCATGTTTTCATATCCATATTGTGAGCTCTTACTATAGTCTGTAAAGCCAAAATTTGCGATCAGCGGATCAGTAACATTTGATTAAGGTAAAATGTTAGGTAAATATACTATATATATAAACAGTCTACGTGTCTTTAAAGTTTAAAAAATCAGGAAACATGATAATCGCTTGAAACAAACAAACAAGGGTTAGATTTTTGCTTGAGAGTTTATGATAACCGCACGATATAATGAAATCGCAATCGAGTTAGACCAAGTTATCACTTGTTTGTCACTCTTGTGAAGCCTCAATACGCTGACTGATGATAAGAAATGTCAAGATACGCCAGTTTTTACGCAAACAAAATATCTCGGTGCAATAGACAGAACGCTGTATGCTTTCACATAAAAAAGTCCATCATATTTGTTTTACAAACAATTGGAACATCCTTCTTGGTTTGCATTTTGGGAATACAATAGAAATAAAAAACTAACCAAATGTTTCATACTAACAAACTAACTGAAATCAATCTATTGTGGATGGAAGTATATCACATATTGAAGACAATGAGATATTAAGAGCTAATTTTTATTGAATATTTGTATTCATTTCACATTCAAAAGAACAGCTGTGCTACTAACGTCGTCGCCATCCTTGGTTTTGTTGACATATTTTTCGTAAGAAGTTAAGCTAATATTCGGCCAAGCAGCACGGACAATTAGCAAACCTTAACAGAATTAAGGATAACTTCGTAACGTCATTAGCGTGAGCATTTATTCGCGATCATTTAACGCTAAGTTTAACAAAATGACGAACGGCAAACTGGCAGCATTCTTACGATTTTCGTTATCACAGAGAGGCAAAACGAAAACCGGCTTTAAATAACATATTCGGCTCTAGCAAGTATGAAAAAACCGCATTCCTCTCTCTCATCTCTCTTCTCTCTTCTCTCTCTCTCTCTCTCTCTCTCCTCTCTGCTCTCTCTCTCTTCTCATCTCTTCTCGTCTCTCTCTCTCTCTCTCTCTCTCTCTTCATACTTCTCGCTCTCTCTCTCTCTCTCTCTCCTCTCTCTCTCTCTCTCTCTCTCTCTCTCTCTTCTCTCTCTCCTCCTCTCTCTCCTCTCTCTCTCATCTGCCTCTCTTCTCTCTCTTCTCTCTCTCTCAATCTTCTTGCTTATCTCTATCTTCATCTCTCTCTCCCTCTCACTCTCTCTCTACCTCGTCTCTCTCTCTCCTCTCTCTCTCTCTCTCCTCTCTCTCTCTCTCTCTCATCTCTCTCATCTCTCTCTCTCTCTCCTCTCTCTCTCTCTCTCTCCTCTCTCTCTCTGAGTTCTCTCTCTTCTCACTCTCTCTCTCTCTCTCTCTCGCTCTCTCTTATCTCTCTCTCCTCAATCTCTCTCTCTCTCTCTCTCCTTCTCTCCTCTCTCGTACCTCTCTCTCATCTGCATCTCTCTCTACTACTCACTCTCTCTCTCTCTCTCTCTCCTCCTCTCTCTCTCTTCATACTTCTCTCTCTCTCTCTCTCATCTCGTTCTCTCTCTCCTCTCTCTCTGCTCTCTCTCTTCTCTCTATCTTCTC
>JABUQX010022378.1:122500-127273 GCA_015478945.1 Trachelipus rathkii | reverse complement strand
GCGAAGAAGCAACCACGGCGGAAATAATAACAAAAATAATAATAATAATAAAAATAATAATATAATAAACATACACACTCGTTGATTGAAGCGGGGTCGGAACCGCGGCCGGAGCCGGAGTCTGAACCAAACCGCACCCGGAGCCGGAGCCGGAGCCGGAGCTGGAGTCGGAGTCGGAGTCGGAGTCGGAGCAAAAGACACCTCGAAATTGTGATCACTCCGTGATCACAATTTCTTCGACCTAATAATAATAATAATAATAATGTGTATGTGTATGTGGATGTGCGCAGCGCGCGCGGTGACGCAGAGGAACGTAATCTCGTCTCCGACGGATTACGTCATCAGCTCGATCCTAATGCTATTTAAGGCCTAAACTCATCCGCTCAGCTCAAGCAACAAAGGCGTAAGCGCAATATTGGCGTCCACCCTCGGGGGTGACCCCCCTCTATATACATCCTACAGACTTGAAATTTACACGGATTCGTCCTTATCCCATATATAGATTATATTCCAAGTTTAAAGCAAATATCTCTTATACTTTTTGAGAAAAAGCTGTAGGCGGTTCCGTTGCGGCACAACTACTCTTATAAGTTGCTATTTGTAAGTGCAATTAATTCATCCTCTCCTTTATACTGTTTTATTTGTTTCCTTTTATGCTACAATTATTCTCTACTAAATTCATAGTCATAACCCTTTATTCTTGTTTCTTCAGTGCATGCACACTTACGAACACATTCGCAAAAACACACACGTCACACTTAAAAACTTGTGCCATTTCTTATAACTTTCCTTTCATCACATCATTTTCTAAAAATAAATTTACTAGTTTACCTCTTAACTAGAGTTAAAATTAAAGCTCTAGTGGTTTTTGGAGTTTCATTTGAGATCTTATTTGATCTTATGAAGAACTCAAATTATGTAGGGAAATATTTTATTATTAATTAAAATTCACTTAAAATATTTGTAGATTCCGTTTCAAGGAATATAATGCAACAAACTGTCACAAAATATCCATAAATTACTCAGCCCTTTTTTTTAAACGAAATATTCGACTATATTGATCAAGAAAAGATAAACAATCCTAACAAAAAAGAGGAGAGGGGGAATTGCTCTTATTTGGTCGGAGTGGGGAATATGCTAATTCTTACATTCTAATATAAATTATAAATTTGAATAATAAAAATCTAATTTTCTCGCTCCAGAGTTGATTATATTTGCTTTCCAGAAAATTTAAAATTGAGCACAGATGGATATCTCCCACAGCATTCAAATTAACAATAAAAATTAGCATCACAAACGATGATTGTGAAAGTTCTGAGAACTTGTTCACGGTATGAAACATATTTTTTTGAACTTGTGGAATATATCGCTTGAATTCGGAACCAAAAATTTAAGCAAAGCGATGTCTCTTTGGGTTTAAGGTTTTTGGCTCCAAATCTGATCTAAATTAATCTTTTTGTAAACAGGATGAATGATCCTAACTTTCTAAATTCAGTTTTATTCCTTGCTAAATCTTAGGATAGTAAGTTTACTATGTTCCTCTGGGAATTCTTGCGCTTGAATGTACTTAATTACATAATTACATGAAAAAAAGACAGCACATCACGGCAACATCTACAAACATAAATTTGGAGTATATTTGAAATTTAACTGAACCCCATTTCTGAACTAGTGTTATAATAAAGAAGAAAATAATTAAATTTGGGCTTTCTAAAGTAAAAATATTTTCCAACCACATATCTCAAACCATTTGGCATGTACAGTCGTTTAATAAAGTCCGCTCCTTAAGCTAAGAGAATAATAACCTATAATATATACTCAATTTTAGAAAGGAAAATGCCATTTTTACTTTGATGCTATTCGAACACAATTAAATGGGTAAGTCTTCAAAAGTAAAAAAAGCTGCCCTTGCTTACAAAACTATTCATGATATAAGCTTTAACTTTAACATATGTAAGGCTTGTTATTCTCTTAAGTGAACGTAACTATATATTCTCCTCTGCTTTGTAACCTTTAATTGACAGCTTAACTACTTTGGCATAGTGTTTTATTCTCATTCCTATTCTTTATGGGACATACTTTATTTTTATTATGTTCTAGCTTTAAGTGTTTTAGCCTCTTTTAATTCCACGAATTGTTGCTTTTTCCTCTTATTCCCATGAACTTATATATCAGGTTCGAATTTTTCTAATTCTTATTCTACTTATTTTCAGTCATGAGTAGAAGTTCATGTTGATCGTCATTAATAAGCTTCCTCAGGAACTAGCGCGAGAAATCCGGGTATCTCCAATATGAGGGCTTCGCAAGATCCATTTTCATGATATTAATAGGTAAATATGCCAACATCCTCCAGAAAGGGGATTTTCGAGATTCTCTTCTCAGGGATATTAATATGGTAAGTAATTTTTCTAATATAGGGTTCCCAAGATCCTTCTCAGGATATTAATAGGTAATTGCTAACACCTAATAAAGGGTTGGCAACGATTATAGTTTTTATTTGTAAAATCGTCTTCAAGGTTCTAACTAGTAAATTTCATCACATTCTTGGAAATTTTCATAACTTCAACCCTTTTCATATTCACCTATCACTCAATATATATATATATATATATATATATATTATATATTATATATATTATATATAATATATATAATATATATATATATATATATATAATATATAATACTAGTTATATTAAATATATATTAATATTATAATATATATATATTATATATATAAACATATATATATATATATATAATATTAGATATATATATATATATATATATATAATATATATATATATATATATTATATATATATATTATATATAATTATATATATAATAATATATATATAATATATATATATATATATATATAATATATTTTTTCTTTCTTTAATTTCTTTCTTTCTTTCTTTGCCCGGAGACTGTGGTTAAGGTGCTGTACAAGCATCGGAAAGAAAAGCAGTAGGAGAACATGACAAATCGTCCGCAAAAGAAAGCCCAGCCTGACCGCCCCCTGTACCATTAATTAGTGAGAGCTCGTCACAGACAGAAAATCCACCCTAGAGCATCATGGGACCGTGACGGACCCTCACTATGGTAAATCGTCAATGTAAGGGTTCATCCCCTGGCCCAGGTGGGCCACAACCAAGCCCCCATACAAAACCCCGACATTCACTCCTATTATGTACCTTTATTCTCGCCTCTGCCAAACTCACATTTCTTCTCCTTCAGACATTCGTTCACCCACTCGATCCACTTTCTCTTCGGTCTCACTCCAGCGGTCGTTCCCTTAACACATACTCTCCACTATATCATCCGCTAACCAACCGACTTTCAATTCATTCCTTTCCCCACATGACCAAACCATCTCAACATACCTTTCATTTATTCTCTCATTTTACCCCTTTCTTCAACACACAACTCACTCCTCTATATTACGTTTCATTTCCTCACTTTAATTAATTTCTTTTCACACCTAGCAATGCCCTAAGATTGTCCATCTGAACACATTGAACTTTTTTAGATCTATACTTCTTATTCCAGACCATAGTCTCACTACCATACAATAACACAGGTAACAACATACCCTCATGTAGACTCTAGCGCACTCAAGACTTAGCCCCTTTTACATTCACCAAACGATTTAATTGCACCAGCACCCTTCCTGCCATTCACAACTTTCCTACTACACCTGCATTCATACCGTTTCCCTCTCATCCAAACACATACCCTAATATTTAAACTCACAGACACTTGCTTCAGCTGCTCATCATTCTAACATAACTTCACACTGAGGACTGTCCTCACCACAACCATAACTTACTCTTATCTTACGTTACTTTCAAACCCCTCCTTTTACAAACCCTGCCAATCTCTCTACCAAATCCTCTCAAACTCTCTTCAGATTCGCCACACAGAACCAAATCATCCGCATATAATAGGTAGGGCACCTCCACTCTCTTCTCCAATTTCTCCATCATTCTAACACCATTTCCCTGCCATCCCCACCTCGAATTTCTTTCATAACCCCATCCATATACACAATTTAAATAGCCAAGGAGACATAATCACAACGCCTGTCTCAACTCCGCTATTAATCCTAAGACCAATTCACCATTGACACCAGTTTAATTCTTAACACACGCTTCACTATCGTCCTACATACTTTTGATTTCCATTCAGAAGCCTACCACCAAAACCATATATCACTAATACCGCCAATAAAGCTTCCTATTAACTCTATCAATACGCCTGTTGTTAAATCATAAAACCTAAATATAATTTATTCTCCTTCTCCCTCCTTTTCTCAATCATCATTGGTTTCAATGTAAAGATTTGATCCACACGATCCTCTACCCACTCCTAAACGCCCAACCTTGTTGTTCTTCGCCAGTCCCTCAGTCACTCGACGGCGCGGGCAAAAAAAACTTTCCCCTTTTTTTTTTCCAAACCCAAAAAAAAATTAAACCAGGCAAAAAAATAATACCCCCCTTCCCTACAAACAACTCAATACAACTATTCCCCTAAATTTCTACAATAATATATATATATAATATATATATATATATATATATATATATATATATATATATATATATATATATATATATTATATATATATATATATATATATATATATATAGATTTTATGTTACATGTTTTTTATATGTATTTTATATCTAAATATACTGGGATTTTTGTAATTCCTTGGTGCAATTATAATCTTAATTTAAACACATTGCAGCGGAGGTGAAGCCTGCAT
>JABUQX010022378.1:112500-120000 GCA_015478945.1 Trachelipus rathkii | reverse complement strand
TAATATTTTGGTGCTGAGTGGGTCGTCTTTTTAAATTGGAAAGTAGTAATGAAGGTGGAATTGTCAAACTAAGAATGGGTAGGTGAAGAAATGACAGATAATGTCATTAATAAAAGTAGAAAAAGAATTGGAGATAGAACAAAAACTGAAACACCACAATTAATAGATTTAATAGATGAACGATTTCCGTCTACAACAGCAGCTATAGAACGGCAGGAAAAGAAAGTCAGCGATAATATTACCGGGAAAAGAATAGATATTGAAATGAGAAAAATTTGACAATAAAAGCTTTGTGACAAACTTTATCGAAACCTTTCAATATGTTAAGCGCAACAGCAAAAGTTTTACCGAATGCCGGTGTGTAAGTGTGCGTGTGTGTGTTTATGTATGTATGTATGTATGTACATTTGACTTTCATTAAGCAAAGTTTTAAGTTTTTGGGTTGATAAGTTACCTATAGAGCTTCTTCAGGTTACTCTTATTGCTTTCTCTAAATAGGAGAGTGGTACGTCCCTGCAGGAATTCGGGTATCAAATTTTTTGATATGGTTCCACTCAAACAGCTCTCCTTCAAAGGGAGAGGAGAGAGTCTAGGGTTATTTTAACCTCTTCAATTCCAACTCTCTTTTTAGTAATGATTGAATCATTGTTTCACTACCATGTTCAATCCGTTAATAACATTGTCGTGCCCCTTAACTTCCCTAGATTGGCATATCCTCCTTCGAACAGGAGCTGGTTGGGTCTGCGACTTTCATGTCTTTAAATGTCCCACCTTTCTAACCCTAGGCTATAAGCAGATGCTCAGTTCAGTCATTACTCTGTCGTGAAGCTGGAAAAACCATTTTTCCTTCTTTTATTTTCCCCCGCTCCTTCAACTTGCAAACTTTCAATGCGTATGTCAGCAGTTGATTTAATAATAATTTGAGTTTTTTTTTTAAACTTTTTATTGGTTTAAAGTATATATATATATATATATATATATTATATATATAATATAATATAATATATATATAATATATATTATATATATATATATATATATATATATGTTAGAAGATACCTTTACTGTGACTACCGAGGTACAAAGCTTAAACCTAACCTAAACCTAACCTAATCTAACCTAATCCTAAAACCTAACTTAAAACCTAACCTAACGTAAACCTTAACCTAACCTACCTAAATAAATTTCATTATTATTGGCCAGTTTGTGATCAGTTAAAATTCCGAGGTATGGAAGCTACGCTAGGCTTGTGAGCGTATTGAAATACAAACCTCATAGTACAGTACAGTATCGACAAATATGTTATAATATTATAATATAATATATATGATATTATATATATATAATATATATATATTATATATTATATATATATATATATATATATAATATATATATATAGATATATATATATATATATATATATATTATATATATATATATATATAATATATTATATAGGATATATATATATATATATATATATAATATTATATAATATATAATATATATATATATATAATATTGCAACTTTTTGTAAGACAAGAGATGAATTTATTGTAAAAAGAGCTCCAACCTGTTTTAAAAAAAAATAACCAATTGATAAAATTTTTCAACTTCTTCAAATTCAATGATTATTATTATTCATTATTATTATTATTATATTATTATTATATAAATATTAATTAATATTATTTTAGTTTATTATTATATTATTATTATTATTATTATATTATATTATTTATTTATATTATTATATTATATTATATTATAATTATTATTATTAGCATTATTATTATTATTATTATATTATTATTATTTATATTATTATTTATTTTTAATTTTTTATTATTATTATATATTATTATTATTATATGGTAGTAGCATATAGTAATTATTAGTGGTAGGATATTAGCATATCTTTATTAGCTTTGAAACGATCTGTATGTAATATTATTAGTATGAATATTATATTAATTATTATTATTATTATGATATTATTATTGTGGGTCTTATTGATATGTGAAAAATGTAGCCAATTATAGTGATTTTGGTCTAGCACATTCCAAAAATGATTCATCCAGTTCCAAGAAGAAGAGACCAAGATCGGAGATAAGAAAGTTGAACCATCAGAGAGTTTATACGGAAAGCCAATTCTGGTCATTAAGAGAATAATAGATAGAAAAATTGATTCTTTCCAAACCTTCTCTAACTAAAATTCCCGAAAACTTTACCAAAGAATAGAGATAAAAAAGCAATTGAACCGAAGTTAGACGTCAGAGGGTCCCCCTCTTCGCACAGACTGACATGATGCGCTGTTTCCAGTCGGAAAGAAATACCGAAGTAGAAAAGACAGTTTTACCAAGGGCAAAAGCCGGAGCATAAGTTTGAGAAACCCACAGAATACCATTAGAACATAGGCCTCCTTATTTTTTTTATTTTTTTTTTTTTTTGTTAGGCTGAGAGAGAGATGAGAAGAAGAGGAGAGAGAGAGAGAGAGAGAGAGAGAGAGAGAGAGTAAAGAGGGAGAGAGAGAAGAGCAGAGAGAGAGAGAGAGAGAGAGCAGTTTACCATCTTAATAAAGAATCACCAATGTAGATCATAAATTGTGGGGAGGTGAAAGGAAAACTCAAGAGTGAGCTAGAGTCAAACTTTTGAACAAAGCTCAGCTTTTAGGCAGAAGGCTAAACCGGCAGTTGCTAGAGAAAGTACTAGAGGAAGGAAAGAGGAGACAAAAATTAGAAATTGTAATATTTTTCACAAAATACCAGGAAGACGTTAGAAGAGAACCAGGAAATATGTTGCATTTTCTTACGAACATTTTTTAAGATCCCAAAATAGATTATTGCAAGATTATTTCGTGAATAAACATATATAATATTGATGAGTTTTTTGTAGTTTAGAAGCCTGATAATTCCTGAAGCAGTATCCCTGCCGGATAGCACGAAACAAGTAATATTAAAACCAAGATTTAATATATAGTAGGAAATAGAATAGAAGTAGGCCTCCATGCCAAATAAATCATCCGGTTATACATTCACATCCTATCGAGGAACCCCTCCTACAAACAGCAATCGTTCATGGGGAAATTACAAATACCGATCGGCAAGTCAAGTCAGTTATAGAACACCCAAAGTACCCAATGACCCTTTCCTCGCTTTAAGAGGGAGTCTTCCTGCAAAATACTGAAGAGATATAAAAGATGCAGAAGAAAGGTAGGGAAACCAAAGAAGTAAACGAGTTTAGAGAATAAGGAAAGCATTGCCAGTTAATAGAAGTTAGTAAGTGGGTTCATCCTCCAATACGGCTCATGATACGAGTAGGAGGGCTGCACGGCCGGCACCAACCGCCTCAAGTCGATTCATTCGGATAGAAACATGGTTCAAGTTCATTCAGCATTATCATTAAAATTAAAGGAATAGCCATGGCATACTGACGTTGAAATCATCAAGAATGATGATTTCTGAGAAAGGATAATAATGTAATTGCCTTTTTTTTAATTTAGTGGATGAAATTGTATTTATCATTTTGATTAGTATAGAAAAGATATACAGAACAAATGAATTGGTAGTAGATTGACCATAATGTCTGGAGCATAAGGAAGAAAGTTCGGAAAGATGCCAAAATTCAAGACAAGAACATATAACATCATTGTGCATGTAGACATAACAACCGTCTTTGGCACAAAAATGAGGATAGAGACAGTAAAAAAATTGAGTATGGTATGTTATCAGAACAACACCAGCACATGAGTTTTTGAATAAGAATAAGAGATATCTTAGGAGAAAGATGATATTCAACCTAAGTTTTGAAATGGAGAAAAATCAGAGAGTCAGTCCAAATTAGGAAGAAAGAAGACCGTGCAACAGAATAGGCCGGCAATTCAGTGGAACCAACCCCATCATTTGAGGCCGTCAATACCCAATGTGATGCGTGAAAGGTGGAAGGGCTATTTTTAGAAGCGCCATTTCTTGCTTCTCGAGCCTGTTTGCTGTTGCATTGTAATAATTTTTAAAAAGATTTTGAGAATAGTGTTGTTCATGCGAGTGTGATACGGAGAGTCTATTCCTGTGTAAGAAGAATGTGAAAAGTCCAAATATGAACCAATGGGTATGATCTCATAGCATCGCAATATATTAGTACATATAGTTATACATACAGTATGTGGTGTCTGTAGAACGAAAACAAAGAAGTATAGTAAGATTTTTATTGTTTAGGCAATCTTGATAGCCACTTCAATAACTGTCATTATCTCTTCATTTAGAAGATTTATCGTGAGAATCGATTTTATGTACAATAAGTGTTTTTCTTATAAAAAATATAACGTGCCACTTGCGCAAAGTAAACACATATTTCCTCAGAAAACGATTCAGATAACCATATATAGTCTTTATTATTAGTTTTTTAACAGCGATTCGAAACTTTTTTTCCAACGTTGGAAAATTTGATGTTTCTCATAAATCGAGAAAAATCGCATAAAACATTGAAGCTGTGAAGATGAGTTATGTTAAAATCCAAGTAAATCACTCTGGTTTAGTGCTATTTCGACATATTTATCCCGCAATTGCAACACTGAATAATTTTAAACGATCCTCTTCTGTGTCTGCTTGAGTGAAAGTAAAAAAACCACTTCTAAAGATGTTTTAAATTCTAGCAACCACATTAACACCTACTTCGCGAAGTGAAATTTGATTATTCTTGACATCATAAACTAGCTTAAGGGGAGTTGACAAAAATCTTTTTAAAATGAAACATTACACATAAAACTTAACTTTGAGTAAATGTACACAAGATTCTCATGAAAAACTGACTCGGAGCAAAACTGAAATATATGATACTGCTTCGAGGCGAAACAACTAAGGCATTCTTGGGTACCCGCCAAAGATATCTTATAGTAAATGTATTTTAATATATTATATATAATATAATAAATTAATAAATATATATATATATGATATTATATTATATACCATATATTATATCGACATAACCCAACTATAATAACCATACGATATATATCCCACACTTAAAGGTTTGCTTGGCGGCCTCCCCCCGTAATGCGCGGTCTGCAGATATCGTAGCTTTCCCGCTGCATATGCTAAATCATTATTTACGTAGGAATAATAGAACAAATCTAATCATTTGAACAATCTCAAACATTATTGAACCTCCTCACTGCCATTTTTTCCTTAAAATATTTCTACTTAAATCTAACTTTAAGCCTCTTAATGCAAGAGAAACATTTATTTGAGAACACTTTAGAATTGCTACTGAACTCCAAGTACTCATTCGCTTGTCAAACCAAGTTTAGTCGAATAGTGTATTACACTAATCTCAATACACACACATCATAAAAAACATTTGCCAAGACAAACAACAGAACAACCTATTATAACATACAAAACACTCTCTCTCATACTTCAAACATAGGAAGGCCTGGATGCGAAAACGAGCCCGCGGTGGATAGTATTTCAAACTAAGCTACGCTGAAGTAGGGCTTGCTATAGAGCCTAGACATCCTTGCACCTTCATCCACTTCGTCAGAAAACATACAATCAATTTCCCTGACCAATTTCCAATCTTAGGATTGAGGTTATTTTCCGATCTTAGGATTGAGGTTATGTGGTGAGAATGAAATTATATATATATATATACCAAAATCACTTTGGCCATCAAGATGATTAATGACCTTGCAGTCATTAATCAGGGGGGGGGGTTAATTGAGAGTACTTTCCTCGTAGTGCTTTATTTAACAATAGTGATATGGACAATCGACAGAGATGGATAGTAGATGAGAAAGTTGAAGAATGGTAAAATTACTGGTGAGAAGGAATAGACTGGTGAAATGATCAAGAATGAAGCGAGATGGCGGACTTGAAGTAACAGAAATGGTTGTAACAAAACGTTTGTGAAGGTGTAGTTCCGAATGATTGATGTAACAAATCGTTTATGGAATTAGTTTATTGAAGTTTTAGAAATATAAGTGGTATTTTAGATAGAAGGAGGTGCGTTCGATGACTGACGGGGTTGATTGATGCATGAACAAGGTGCATTTTGAAGTGGTAACGGCCATGGGTAGATCATAATTTTTACATCTGAAGAAAATGAGTGGAAAATCTATTGCGGAGTTAGACTGCCATATTGCCATATATTAATGAATTTCCTCTGTTCCCGAAAACATATGGCAGGTGTTCGTGGTATGCTTTTAAATGGAATTAAAAGTATTTGGTATAGTGAACGCTTAGGTAAATGGAGGGAGAGAAAATGCTTAATATGGAGTGAGCAGGGGGCTCTGCTATGTCTCCATGACTATTTAATTTTATATGTATGAGTGCTGAAAGAATTTAGTAGAAGTGCAAAGAGTGGGTTGACTGATGAAGAATGAAAAAGAGTGGACGGTGCCTTTCTTATTGTATGCAGATAATTTGTTTTTGTGTGTAGAAACAGAAGAAAGTTTGAGAGGATTAGTAGAGTGGTTTGGCAGGGTGTGGAAAAGGAGGGGTCTGAAAGTAAATGTAGATAAGAGCAATGTGATGGTGATAGATGAGGAGAGTTCTCAGTGTAAAATCATTTTGGATGGTAAGCAACTGGAACAACTGTTTGAGATTGAATATTTAGGTTATGAGTTGGATGAAAAGGGAACAAATGATGTTGAGTGTAGTAGAGGAAAGTTGCATGGTGAGAAGGTGGCTGGTGCAATTAAATCTTTGGTGAATGAAAGGGGAATAAGTCTTGAGTGCGGTAAGGTTCTTCATGAGGATATGAATTAACGGTGTTATTGTATAGCATCTTTGGTGTACTATGGTGTCCAATAAGAGGTTTAGATCTAATTTGCAGTCGGTTCATATGGAGAATCTCAAGGCGTGTTAGGAGTGAAAAGAATTGATAAAATTAGGAATGAGCGTTTTAGGGAGCTGTGTGGTGAGAAGAAAGGCGCGAATGAGAGAATAAATGAGAGCATATTGAGGTGGTTCAGACATATGGAAAAGATGGTTGATGGTAGGTTAGTTAAGCGGGTGGTGCAAGCCCCAAATCGTTGACAGGGAAAATGGTCAACATTTTTACAAAAAAAAATCTGTCGACCATTTTCCTTATCAGTTTGAATGTGTCGACAGTTTGAACATTTTGTTAAAAAAATGTGCCGACTATTTGGACACCATACGAAATTTTTTTCGTGTGTTATTTAGTTTCTCTAACTAACCCAGCAAAACTTAACCTAACCTAACCTTAAATTAGGCTTATATTTATCAAAAGATGTGTCGACGATTTGGACACCTTATGAGAAAATGTTATCGACGCTTTGGACACCTTCTGAAATTTTTGTAATGGCGTGTCGACCCTTTTCCCAGTCGACCCTTTTACCTGTCGACCATTTGGGCTAATTCCCAAGCGGGTGTGTAGTGGTGAGTTTGTTGAGAAGCGATTGGCTGGAAGACCAAAGAAGAAGTGGATTTGAGTCAGTATAAGTGTTCGAAGAAAAGAAATGTAAATTTGTTAGCT
>JABUQX010022378.1:105000-107500 GCA_015478945.1 Trachelipus rathkii | reverse complement strand
GATGTGAATACTTAAAATTTTGCTTGAAACACAAGCATAAATAAGTAAAAGTAGAACATTGTCTTCTTCTTAAGGAGGTCTCCTCAACTTACTTCAGACTCTTTGTTGAATTAGGATGATTTTTGATAAAAAGTTCAAAATATGAATGAAATTAACTTTAACTGGCAACAAGAAATCAAACCTCGAAGACTATCTATTGGCACAATCTTTTTTTGTTTTTGGTTGTGGTTGTTTTTCTAACATATTTTGACCATGCAATGTTTCTGGAGAAATTTCTTTCAGTGATTGCCATCTTTTAAGACTCTGACTGAATACCCCATTATATATCTCATTAATACATCATACAATCATTTCTGTAATCTCCTTACAGAATCATTCAAGACTAGGTTAAGGTTGTGATTTGAAAATGCACATACTCTGCATTAGTCGACTTTCGCTTGATTTTGTCTGCATTCCAATGTATTTCCCACTCATAACAAAATATAGATAAATTGATATATGTATATTTTAATAAAAAAATTATTAATATATCTTTTAAAAAAAAATCGTAAAATATATATATATATAAAAATGATATAGTGATATATATATTTATGATATATATATAATAGTAGTAGGTATATAGTAGTAATATATAGTAGATATATATATATATATATATAATATATATAGTAAATATATATATATATAATATATATTATATATAATAATATATATATTAATATATACAGAAGAGAGAGAGAGAAGAAGAAGATAGAGAGAGAGAGAGAGGAAGGAGAAGAGAAGAGAAGCGTTCATAAGATTTTCATCGAAAAGTGCTCCATCCCTCTTTGCTCACGTGCCTCTCGCTCTTCCCCCCCCACTCGAGCTTGCGGGCTTAATTTATCCCACTGATTATAATAATATATATATATAATAAAGTATATATATAGTATATATATGAATATTACAGATATATTGAGTATATTTATATATATATTTAGTATATATAGTATATATATAATATATATATATATATATGTATATTATATATAATATATGTGTGAAACTAAAGAAGTACCCTGCATTGATATCTCGAAAATCTAAATAG
Organism: Trachelipus rathkii; assembly: GCA_015478945.1. Lineage (NCBI taxonomy): Eukaryota > Metazoa > Arthropoda > Malacostraca > Isopoda > Trachelipodidae > Trachelipus > Trachelipus rathkii. The sequence goes on along the minus strand of JABUQX010022378.1, from coordinate 106,410 downwards.
TTACAAGGAAACTAAACCATTATTGTGAATCATACGTTTGAACTTAGTTGGGAATATATATATATATATATATATATAATTTTTATTTTTATTTTTATTTTCCATACAAATTTCATACGCTGATTCCATAATTTATCATTTCTTTACTATCTTAGTTTCCGAGTATTATCATGCGGTAGACTTCTTTAGTTGTCACACATATAGAATATTATAATAGGTATATTATAGAATTATATATAATATATATATTATATTATAATAATAATTATAATATTTATTAATATTATATATATATATACTATAATATATATATAATATATATATATATATCCATGCGTAAATAACGCCCCCGCAAGCCCCGCGGTCGGGGGCGCAAAAGAGAGGCCATCGTCGAGCCAAGAGGTATGGAGCACTTTTTCGATGAAAACCCTTAATGAAAGCTCCTCTCTCTCTCTCCTATCTCTCTCTCTCCTCTCTATCCTCTCTCTCCTCTCTCTCTCCTCTCTCTGATATTATTATATAATAAATATAATATATAGATATATAATATAGTAATATTATATATATATATATATATATATATATATAAGAATAATATATATATATATAATAAAATATATAGATATTAATTATAGTAATATATATATAGTATACTATATATATATATATAATACGATATTTTTTTAAACCAGAATATGATATTTTTTAAATATACATTTATATCAATTAATCTATATTTTGTTATGTTGGATATAATTGGAATGCAACAAAAATAACGAAAGCGCCTTAATGCAAGTATGTGCATTGCAATCACAACCTTAACTTAGTCTGGAATGATTCTGTAAAATTACAAAATATTGTATATTATTAATGAGATATATATGATTTCATTCAGAGTCTTAAAAGATGCCAATCACTGAAATAAATTCTCCAGAAACTTTGCGATGGTCAACAAATACTCGTAAAGATTGCCCAAACATGGATAGTCTTCGAGGTCATTGCTTGCTTTCATTAAAGTTAATTTCATTTATAATTGAACTGTTTATCAAAAATCATTCTAACTTCAACAAAGAGCTCTTGAAAAGTAGCACTGGCATTAAGAAGACCAAATGGCACTTCACTTCATTTTAATGCTTGTGTTTCCAAAAGCAAAATTTTATTAAAGTATTAACAATCATTCTAAACACTCCAAAAGAAGCTTTCACTCTTAAAAAGTGTGCACCAAACTAACTAGTTCGGGAATTTTACAATAGGTGTAAGAGCCCAGGAAATTGTAAAAGCTGCAAATTGATACTCATTACCTACTAAACCAAAAGGCAAAAGTACAAGCTTCTTGAGCTTTCTAAAGATGTGAATAATATCCTTCACTAATTTCAGGTGTAGTTTTTACAGCAATCATAATTACTAAAT
>JABUQX010022378.1:37500-100000 GCA_015478945.1 Trachelipus rathkii | reverse complement strand
AGCGCAGGTAAAAGGCGACCTGGAAAAGGTCGACACTGCCCATTAAAGAGAAAATTTCAGAAGTGTCCGAAAGCGTCGTATTAACATTTTCTCATAACGTGTCCAAATCGTCAACACATCTTTTATAAATATAGCCTAATTTAGGGTTATTAGTTAAGTTGCGGGGGTTAGTTAGGAACTTAAATAAACACACGAAAAAAGAATTTCGTTATGGTTCCAAAAATACGGCACATTTTTTTAACAAAATGTTCAAACTGTCGACACATTCAAATAAAATGGACAGGTAAAATGGTCGACAGATTTTTTTTGTAAAAATGTTTGAACTCATTTTCCGGCCTGTTCAACGTATGGGCTGCACCACGCCGCTTAACTAACCTACCATCAACCATCTTTTCCATATTGTTCTGACCCACCTCAATATTGCTTGTCTCATTTATTTCTTCTCATTCCGCCTTTCTTCCACCGACACAGCTCCCTAAAAATCGTCATTCCTAATTTGATCTGAATCTTTTTCACTCGTAACACGCCCTTGAGATTCTTTCCATATGGAATCCGGACTGGCAAATTTAATTCTAAACGCTTATGGACACCATAGTACACCAAAGAATGTATATCAATTAACACCGTAATTCATAGCTCTGAAGAACCTTACCACTCAAGACTTATTCCCCTTTCATTCACCAAAGATTTAATGCACCAGCCACCTTCTCACCATGCAACTTTCCTCTACTAAAACATCATTTTGTTGCCTTTCTTCCTTCAAGCAAAAAAAAGTTTTCTTCAAAACAATTTTCAGTTGCTTCTCATACAAATGATTTTACACTGAGAACTCTCCTCATCCACCACTCATCACATTGCTCTATCTACATTTACTTTCAGATACCCCCTTTCCCCCACCCTCCAAACCCCAATGCCAATCACCCTCAAACTTCCTCCCTTTCAAGCAAAAACAATTATCGCCATACATTAAGAAAAGGCACCCCCACTCTTTTTCCATTCTTATCAGTTCAAAACCGACTCCTTTGCCATCTTCTTACCTTAAATTCTTCAGCACTCCATTACATATATAGAATTTAAGTATCATTGGAACATAGCAGACCCTGCCTCATCCCCAATATTAAGCTCATTACTCTCCACTCCATTACCTTACACGCGTTTCCACTATCAACCAAACATGACTTTGTAAATCCATTTAAAAGCATACACCAATACATTATATCACAATTTCCTACCACAGAAGATTCCTAGATAATTAATTAAATTATACGGCCCTCTTGCCAAGTCCATTAAAATGCCCAAAACTAAGTATCCTGGGCTTCCCATCTCATTTTCGTTCAATGTAATAGAATTATCTTAGCCCATCCTCTACCACGTTCAAATATGCACCTTGTTCTATCATCAGATCAACCCTTCAGTCACTCGACGCCTCTTTCTATCAATTAATACCATGCTTATAGTTCTTCCCTAAAAACACGCAATAAACTTAATTCCCATAGATCCTACTAGTTCCACTTATTACGTCCAGTCTCCTCTATAACTACACCCTTCACCAAACGTTTGTTACACAACTTCATGTCTAGTTCAATCACAATCTTCCTTCCATTCTTTATCATTTCACCATTAATTCCATCAATTCCAGCAGATTTACCTTGCTTCAACTTTCTCAATCTACTAGGTAACCTGATCCTTCTTAACTTCCGCTATCCTCTAAATACCTTACTTTCTCCTACACTATCAAACCCCGGGTACAATTCAATCAACGCGTATTTATAAATACTGCTATAGCTATACAGATTTTTGAAATGTTCCTTCAACACTCTACTCATTTCCATTCACATCAGTCGGCGAAAGCACCATCTTATTCATTATTATTCTATGAAGATTTCCTTTTCTTTCTTTACCTTTGTTACTTCCTTCCAGAATAGCTTCCAACTTCCTTGTAAGTTCCCATTCAGTCCTCCTTCCAAACTACTCATTCGCGATCTTGTATGTTTTCTGACAAGGTTAATAAGGTTCAAGGATATCTATGTTTCAATACTAGCTCTACTTCAGCTCAACGTCATTTGAAATGCTACCACCCGGAATGTGTTCGCATCCAAATGAGCTGGACTTCCTAAGCTTGAAGTATGAGAGAGAGTGTTTTGATATGTATGTAGTTGTTTTGTTGTTTGTTTTAGGCCTATGTTTTTAATGATCTGTTTGTATTGAGATTAGTGTAATCTTCGAGGGCTATCCTTGATCTTTGCCAATGCGTAGAGTATATTCTGGGGTGGATAACCACCTCCGGGGTTGGTTTCAATATAAAACTTGAAGAGATTCAAAGGTAATTAAGGTTACGTGTGAAATGTACGAGAAAAAAATGGCCATTACCAGTTCAATAATCTTTGCGGAGGCTCACAAGGATTACCTCTTGATATTCCTCAACGTAAAATAATATTTGCATTACTGCATGCGGGGAACAACGACCCCGCAGACCCCGCATGCGGGGCGGAGGCCCCAACCATTACATGATTATATATATATAAAAGTATATATATAGTATATATATAATTATAGTAATATATAGTATATATTTATATTATTATATATATATGATATTATATAGTATTATATATTAGTATTTCGGTAACCCAGAATGCTTAGTTCGCCTGCGAAGCTGATATCATATTTTTTCAGTTATGCTCGAGTCAGTTTCATGAGTAATTCTTGTGTAATTAACTCAAAAAGTTAATTTATGTGATAATGTTCATTTTAAAAAAAGATTTTGTCAACATCCTTATACTAGTAATGATGTCAAGAATATCAAATTCCAAGACTTCCGCGAAAAGTATGTTGTAATGTGGCAGAATCTTAACATTTTAGAAGTGATTTTACTTCACATCCACGCAGACACAATGAGATCTTTAAAAATATCCAAGTGTTCCGCAATTGCGTATAAATATCGAAAATATCACTAAACCAGAGAATTTACTGGGATTTTTAACCCATAATTATCTTCCACAGCGATGTTTTATGCGAATTTTCTTCATTTAGAGAAAAACACAATCAAAATTACCCTTCCACGTGGGAAAAAATAAGTTGCGAAATTCTGCTGATAAAAACTAATAATAAAGACTAATAGGCTATCTGGAAATCCGTTTCTTGGAGTTTGAAAATATAGCTGTTACTTGCGCAATTGCACACGTCTATATTTTTATAAGAAAAACATCTTATTGACCATAAAACTCGATTCTAAACGATAAAATCTTCTAAATGAAGAAGATAATGACAGTTATGAAGTGGCTATAAAGCATTGCCAACACAAATAAAAATACTTACTATACGTTCTTTTGTTCGTTCTCACAGACACACACACATACTGTATGTATACATATATGTATATATATGCGATGCTATGAGATCATCCCCATTGGTCATATTTGGACTTTTCACATTCTTCTTACACAGGAGTTGACTCACCTTTATGCACTCTCCATGAACAAACACTATTTCACAACACTCCCTTTTTAAAATTAATTACAATGGCAACAGCACAACAGGCCTCGGAGAAGCCAAGAATGGCGGCTTCTAAAAAATAGCCCCTTTCCCACCTCTTCACCCATCACCATTGGGTATTGACGGCCTCAAATGATGGGGTTGGTTCCATCACTGAATTGCCGGCCTATTCTGTTGCACGGTCTTCTTTCTTCCCTAATTTTGACAGACTTCTCTGATTTTTCTCCAACAGGAAATAAGAAAGCAAACATGCAAGCAATTAGTAAAACAAAAAATTCTTAATCAAAACTCATTGCTAATTAATTTCAGTATTTTATTCCTATTTAAAATAGTTGAGAATGAACCTTTGATGTGGCTTATGTTCACAATTGCGCCAATGGATGATGTTGTTTTCGTTTTCTGCTTGGGGTTTCCAAATTTCAACCTTTGTGCTTCAGACCATATAGTCAATCTACTACAAACTCATTGTTCCGTCTTACCGTTCCTATTAACAATTGTCAGTCAAACATTATTGTGTTGCTTGAATACGAAACAAGTACATGCTTGTTTTGGTCCTTCTCAGAAATTCACATTCTTGATTTATTCAACGTTTCAGTATCGCCAAATGCCTTACCTTTAAATTTTAATGATAAAAGCTGAATGAACTTGCAAACCTTTTCTCCAGCTATGACGATACGGCTGGTAAACGCGTTAGTGCAACTCCTTTCCTGTATCTATGATCGTCTTGAGATGAACACAACATACTATACATTTCTTTAACGTACGATTCTTCACGTTTTAAAAAAAAATTCTTTACTTAAATGGTCTCCCATCATCTTTCCTTCTGACATCCTTTTCATTCTCTTTAGTATTGTTGCAGTGAAAGACTCCCTCTACACGTGAGGAAAAGTCAGTGTACTGTGTTTCTGAACTGACTTGACTTGGCGATCGTATTTGTAAAATATTTCCCATGAAACATTGCTGCTTTGTAGGAGGGATGGGTTCCTCGTAATGTGAATGTATAAACCGAATTGATTTCTCTGCTATGAAGCATACTTCATCTCTTCCTACTACTAATATTAAGAAATCTTGGTGTAATATACTTTTCTCTTGCTATCGCCCGCAGGATACTCATTCAGAATTTTACACCGGCCTTCAAAACTACAAAAACTCAATCAAGTATATATTATTTATCGAAATAATCTTTGTCAGAAATCTATTTGACATAAAAAAATGTCTCGTAGAAAATCAAACAATATTCTGTCCCTCTTCCTAACGCTCTTTCTTATTTTTAAAAATATTCATTCTAATTGCTTCTCCCTCTTCCTTCCCTCTATATCTTCCTCTGGCACAACTGCCGTTTAGCCTTCTGCTAAACTGAGCTCTTCGTTCAAAAGTTGACTCTAGAACTCCACTCTTGAAGGATTTCCCTTCTCCACCTCCCCCAGCTCATTTATGACTAACATTGTAATTTTTTGCACCAGAACCTGCTCTCTCTCTCTCTCTCTCTCATCCTCTTCATCTTCTCTCTCTCTCTCCTCCTCTCCTCTCTCTCTCTCCTCTCTCTCCTTCTCTCTCTCCTCTCTCTCTCTCTCTCAGCTAAGCACTAAGGAGTATTTGTTCTAATGTTATTCCAGCGTGGTTCTCAAAACTTATGCTCTCCGAGCTGCCTTGTAAAACTGTCTTTCACTTCCCGCGTATTTCTCTTCTCCGCTGATAACAGCGCATCATTTCAGCTGTGCCGAAGAAGGAACCCCTCTCGACCGTCTAACTATCGTTTCAATGAGCTTTTATCCTTATCTTTGCTAAGTTTTCGAATCTATCGTAACAGGAGATGTGAAAAACCTCAATTCTTCTAATCTTAATTATGGTTGCACTTGTGACTTACGAAACTAGCCCTCTATTGGTGGTCTTTTCCTTCTATCTGAATTTTCGTCCTCTATTCTTAGGAACCTCGGTACGATATCATTTTTTGGAATGTGCTAGAAAAAAACACTATAAACTTGCTACATTTTCATAACATGATCACAGCAAATAAAAAAATTAAAAATAATAATAATAATAATAATAATAATATAAAATCATAATAATAATTATTCATACCAGGATCGGTTTCAAAGCTATAAAGATATGCGATAAATCACTACCACTAAGATTATTACTACTTTGCTACTACTATAATATAATAATAATAATAATAATAATAAAATAATAATAATAGATAATTAATAATAATAATAAAATAATAATAATAATAATAATAATGATAATAAATTATAAATAATAAAATAATAAATAATAATAATAATAATAAAATTAATAATAATAATAATATAATAATAATAATAAAAAATAATAAAATAATATAATAAATTATTAATAATGAATAATAATAATATATAAATAATAATAATTAATTGAAAATATGCATAATGGCAACTTTTTCGAAATTGAAAAAATTCCTATGATTTTTTAGTGTTTGTTTATGGGTGGGATTTTAGTTTCAGCGCGTGGGGTCATCAAAAGGGCAGATAAGATAGAGATATAGATAGAGATAGAATAAATATATAGAAGAGAGAGAGAGAGAGATAAGAAGAAGATATAAGATAGAGAGAGAGATAGATATAGATATAAGATAAGATAGATATATATATGATATATAGAGAGATATAATAGAATAGATATAGATATAAGATATAGATTAGATAAGAGAGAAGATATATGAGAAGTATATAGAGGTAGAATAGAGAGGGGCAGAGGGCAGACGACTGACTAGGAGGTAGGCAAGAACCTCACTAATGTTGCCAATGGACTGCAGAGATAAGGAGACTACAAGATAACGCGGAATGATAGGTGACGACAGAAACGCGTCGATAAAGGGAATGGAAAGTGAATGTGAGGAAGTGGAGGGTAAAGGGGTTATAGAAAGGGCTAAGGCGTTAGGGGAAAGAGGAGGAGGGATGGGGAATAGGCTGGATTATTTGGAAAAGGAAGAGGGAGGGATGAAGTTAGGGACCGTCTCTAAGGAGGCACTCTCAGAATGACTCGAGGAGCAACAGAAAAGATGCAGAAATTAAGAGGTATAGAGTTTAGAGACAGAGAAAAGATGCAGAGTTATATAGAAATTAGAGGATAAGCAGAGAGAGGATAGAATAGAGGAGATGAGTGTGGACAGATTTAATAAGAGCTAGATCGGATCTGTAAGAATAGAGAGATGAGAGACGTAAAACCGACAGCAGAGGGAAAAAAAAAAACGCAAGATGAGGTAGCAAAAAGCAGACGGCGGACAGACGGGCAGGGGAAATGGTGTGGCAAAGGAAATCGGAAAAGAAAAGGAAGGAAATGAGTGAGTAGACGCCAACCGTTGCATATCCACAGAAAGGACAGGATGGATATGGATTCAGAGCCCAGCTGATAAATAAGGGTTAGAAAGTTGAACAAGGAAAACTGAGTATGCTGAAAAGAGAGGCTTATATCATCTATTCCCAAAAACCTAGCACCCCTGGTGGCCGTACAGGGCGGGATGAAACAGAGTGTAAATACTAACAGACACACTGGCAAATTCACCTAATTAGGGATAGTAAATCGCATTCTGTTGATGAGTAGGAAACGGAGAAACAAGAGTCAGGCGACCGAAAAAGAAGGAATGCTATAAGAGGAAAACGAACACCCGAAGAACTTGCCTCACTCTGCCCGGAATAATGAGAGCGGGGGACGGTAACCAAGCACTCGCTAAAGTGGGATAGCGCAGGAATACCGTTCAGAAGAGCGCCTGACTCACGCGCCAGATGGGAGAGGCGAAGCTGAACAAGTCAACCATGAAGCCGGAAAAAAGACAGCTGAGTAGCTATTAAGGTGATTTCAACCCAAAAAATACTGTGAGGTGAAGAGATACGCATCTGTCAAGAAAGGCAAATGCGACTAGTTACCGAGACAAGATCAATACACACACACACGAGCGCACATACAACAACACCACGATTCACAACTATCCATGAATGGCGCGTGGAAGTCTATGACTGTTTGAAGAATTGAAAAATTACGAATAACCTTGAAAAGAAGCTCTTGCTAATAAGGACGGTCTCACGTGAAAGTGGAGACGGCGCCAAATTTACGAAGAAAGAGTCCTACGGAGGATGATAACCTAGGGGGCTTACCTGCAGAAAAATTATTGAAGATCTGAGTTTAAGTGCATTGCTGGCGCGGCTAACGTAAAGGATGACACCTTGATGATCTAATAGAGTTTTCTCTGTGTGACAAGTATTGAATACAGTCCGAAAGAGCTTTGCCTATGCATACTTGAGAGGAGACGAAAAAGAAAAGTACCGGAAGAGATCATTGTCAGTTCAGAGGGTTATATGGAAGCTCATCATTTTAAAATTTGTAACTAGTCACGCACGTAATCATAGTCACACAGACAAAAGCGGTCACAACAGTAATAATTTTAGATCGAGAGGGGCAGTGGTTATTTCACGAATAATAATCATCGAAGTAGACGACCACGCAACATCGAGACCAAACAAGCAATGGAGATAAGATGCAATAGCGAAACAAGCGACAGACAGAACCATTCGTCACCCGTAGCAGTGAGCCCTAGGGCTGTGGTCATTTGCTTACAAGTGTCAGAGGAGATGGCATCTCGCCAGAGATTGTAGAGCCCCTCCATATCTCAACAGTAGTGGCGCGGCCTAGAGGACAGAATTGGTTCATAAAGCAAAAGGGAGGAAGCCAAGAACACGGCAGCGTCCGGAGTTCTCGAGAGCGGCAATGAAGTCCTGAATGGTTCAGGTTAGAAGCCGAATCTCCTGACTGAAACGATGAAGGTGGAAAATGACAAGTTTTCACACCTACCTGTAACATATGGGACGAGTGAATGGACATCGAGTTAAAGATTACCGCGAGAAGCTGGTGTAATATCATGGTGGTACGAGAAAAGATAATCGTACCTGAGGAATGTTATGGTGGAGGAACATGACAATGAGGTTGTGGACGGAACGTGAAAGAGGCTCCACTCGCGACTATGCGTGGACACCCCGTTACCTATGTGGGTAGGACACCACAGCAGTGTGCCTGAAGGTCGTTTATGATTTAATTATTGCGAATGTCAGAGGTGCTGGATTAACCCCGTATCAGCTGAAGCCTCGCATGGAGAGACGGTAGCGTGTGTCGAGGGTCCTCATATTGAGAAGGGACGGACGCATAACCATATGAATGTTTGCTATTCCCCATCGCCGAGAAACGCTGAGAAGAGTTCTCAGGATGAATCTAGAAGAAATTAATTATACTTGGAAATGGCAGTTTGTGAAGGAAGAATTTTGAGAGAGAAACCGGCAGTACCCACAGATCTCTGGACGAATCATGCAGAAGTATGTCGGACCAACCAGTGAGCCATCATTGTGTGTGATTAGGTCCCAAAGTTCATCTAAGGATGAAGATGTTACAGAGAAGATAGAAGTTAAAGTCCCTAAAGAACCACTAGAAATGTTGAGGAAGCGTACAGAAGCACCGGATGTCTAGGGAACCATCAGTTGTAAATAGTTTACACTGAGGTTTAATAAGAACCAGGACTGTACTATTAAAGAGATGGGTGAGTTTGCGGAGGATAGGTGACAAAAGCACCTCACTCACCAAAGTTCCAGAGTAGAGAAGATAGTTAAGCTGTGGGTGAGAGAAGAAGTAAAACTCACGGTGAAGACGAGGAAGTAACGGAACTTATGAATGATCGGGAAACATTTCGGGAAAAGCAAAAAGATGATGTTACTCTGGCCAATATGATATGTGGAGGCAGTAGAGAGAGGTGGAGAATAAGTATGTAGTGTGAGCGGCTAGATATTGAACTTTCGGGTTAAAAGAAGAAATGAAGAGTATGTTGTCACAAAGCTTTTATTTCAAGCTTTCCAATCTGTATCTATATCCTTTTAACCCTAGTGAGATCTATTTTCGCTGACTTCTTTTTGCCGTTTAGTTAGCTCTGTTGTTAGACTGTAAGCCATTTCATCCACCTTTAACTCAATCATATTAATCAGTGTGTTCCGCAAGGGTTATGTAGTCTATCAACCAACTCTTTATCTACTTTTTATAATGACATATTCATGCTTCTACCTTACCCATTGCTTAGGAGTCGGAAATTCCACTCCATTCGATTTATTAACTCCTAGTTTTAAAGACGCCGCCACTCAGCAGCATAGATTTTAATTGGGAGAGTTGAACCTGTATATATTTAGAACGAATACCTTTTCGTTTATACATCTAGGTTCATGGCAAAAAAAACGTGGTGCTGTTTCCAAGCTTCGAGAATAAAACTTAATTCTTTATGTCTAGGTCCTAACTCGACATAACATCCTCACACTTACAATATCTTCTCAATAAATAAGGCCAACTCAAAACCTTCCTCTGTTCTTTAATATTTTTTATTCATTTCTTTAATTCTGTCGTAAGTGATCTAGGTTTCTAAAGAGTGGTTTGGGAGGGCCTTCAGAATTTCATCTCACCGCCCCAACTCTGCTTCGGGTATCGGCGTTGCGTTGTTCCTTCTATGTACGAGTCTGAATATCCCATATCGGGTGGATCCATTCAAAACTACACTCCTGATAAGTTGATCTAAGCACTTAACTCCTGTCCTCAATTTATCTCCTCCTCACTAATACTCTCCCAATCTCTTCCAGCGTTGAAAACTGATCGTTCACCGCTTCTCCTTATATTATCTAAACAGAATTGAACTTCTTCAAGTGTAACCATCCTGCTTGGGAGGAAGCTTTGACCAACCCCTTGACCTTCCACACAATTCTTTATCCAATCCTTTCTCTCCAAATCTTGACCCAGATTGATCCTATGCCAATCGTACATGTACCCACTGTAGAAGTTTGGAAACACTTCCATCATCTATTTACAAACTCCTTCACTTTAAAACTTGTATATGTACTCACATGCGAAGTCTACGTTTCGTAGGATTTGCATTTTTCCCCAACTCAATGAATTTTAGTAGACATTGGCCATTTTCCCCAAAATAATATTATATATAAGTATATATAATAATATATATATATATATATATATATATGTGAAGGTAATATATATATAAGAATATATATATAAGGAATAACTACTAATATATTATATAATAAATTGTATATATAGCCAGCGTTTGATGTCCGTCCAATGGTATCTTAAAAACATTTAATGACTACAGAAAAGTGAAAATATATTTTCGCAATTCTAACGTAAAACCGTTAGCCTGAAAAGCAAATATTCTTATTTAAGTGTAATAAGCCTGCAAAAAGTAATACAAAACGATTAATAAGTTCGTGTAAAATGATAAATTCTATCAAAAAAAATCTGCAATCTCTAAAAACAGTTCATGATAACTGGTTCATAAAGTTTTTACGGGTCTGGAACGGTGATTAAATCCACGACCAAATCGTGCACTTTTTTGTCAAAAAAAACTTAAACCGAGCATTTTTATTAACATACTATATGATATAGGTTGAGACATATGTCAGTATAATAGATACTGTGCTCTGATATAAATACTAATATATATATATTATATATATATATATAATATATATATATATATTATAATATAGGTACTAAAAAATATAGTTTTATTATATAGTAATATAGTAATATATTATATAATTATATATACACTCCATCCACTCAGGGTCTCTGAGTCGACGGAACATAGGGGATGTTTCCAACCCTTGAGGAGTGGCCGCAGCACCACCCCTCGACCACCCAAATACCAACAGAGCGGGGTCTCTCGCGAGAGACTCAGCACCCCGAGGGGAAAATATATCCTTACCCCGTAGTCCCCGGAAGGCCGAGAACCCCGACTCCTGCCCTTAAAGCGGTATCATGTACCCATTGAGGCTATTCTTTTTGAGTTTTAAAAGCGACCAAGCCCTAATTATATGTCAAGGGGTCACACCGGTAAATGTTACTGTAATATATATAAGTAAGTTGACACACAACTACGATATTCTAACATTTTCATATCCTCTGTATTCTTCGAACAATCGCTTTTTTCTTTATCTATTTAAAATTGCCGGACTGAAGCATCTTGACGCTATTCAAAAAAGTGTATCCTTATACTGGTGGAGCCATTAATAATTTTCAAGATACATATTGACGGATCAATCAAACCCGCGACCATAATAATATATATATGGATCACTAACCTACTATATATATTGATTATATGTATAATTTTACTATATATATATATATCGTATCTCAACTACGTACATTATATCCGTAGGAGAAATAAAACTTATATATTACTATTTACTTGATATAATACATAATATATATAGAGTATATACTAATAAAATATATATAATATATACAAATTACGTAAACTACTTTATCGTAGGCGTTAATATTTTTTTCTTGCGATTTTTATTCCGCTCATGGCAATTATAATATATCTTATTTAAACACATTGCACGAGTAAAGCTTTCATAATTTACTTTAAGAGAATTATATTTAATAATTAAAACTTTATTCTAGTAAACTGCATCAACCAGAGCTATCTTATTAAACTCGGATTTTTGGTTCAATTCCTATTAGTAGACTTCGTACCAGACCCACACATCACTATCGACCCAGTAGTACTTAGTTATATATAGGGTATAGATAATTATTATATAGTATAATATATATAAAGTTAATAATTAATAGGATATAGTATAATATATATATATATATATAGATAGTATAACATGTTAATATAATATAATAATATTAGATTATATATATATAGTCGTACTAATACATATATATAGATTTAAGATAACATCTAGATATTATATATATTTATATAATATATAATATATATATATATATAAATAGTATAAGGGATTATCTCAAAATATAGAATAATAGTATATATATTTAGTACTATATATAAATATATATATATATATATATTGTCGAGAAAGTTAGCATAGTGTCTGATATAGTATAATCAGAATATTCAAGAGAAACCACTGTACCTAAAACTCCAATCCCGAGTTAAATAACGATAGCTCTGTTCATCAATTTTACTGTAGAATAATCTAGCTTTAATTCATCACACAAATTTCCCCTTCAATAAATAGCAGTATTGACACCCTCCCTGCAAGGTGTTTAAATAAGATATATAATTGCCGATCAAACTAACAAAAACCAATCCAATAGAGTAGTATAAATTATATATATATATATATATATAGATATTTATAAAGTTTATAATTTAATATAAATTGAGAACACCTTATATATAAATAGAAGCGTGATATATATAATATATATATATAAATATATATTATATATATATATATATCTATATATAAAATATATAATAATATATATATATATATATATATATATATATATATATATACTATATATAATATATATATATAATATATATATTAAATAAATATTAATAATACATATATATGAATGAAAATGGTGAATATGAAAGTGAAATATGAAAATTCCAGAAAATATAATAGTTTTAACATAGTTGTACAAAATAAAACTATTATTATCTGCCAACCCCTTTATTAAGGGGTTAGCAATTACCTTATCTAAATCCTGAGGGAAGGATCTTTAAAAACCTCTATAGTATTTAACATTTACCTATTAATATCCTGAGAAGGGATCTTTAAAACCCTTTTCTGGGAGGTTGGCATTTTACCTATTAATATCATGAAAATGGATCTTGGGAACCCTTTATTGGAGATACCCGGATTTTTCGTGCTAGTTCCTGAGGAAGTTCATTAATGCCGCTCAACATTTACTTCTCTCATGACTGAAATAAGTAGAATAAGAATTAGAAAAATTTCGAACCTGATATAGTTCATGGGAATAAGAGAGAAAAGCAACACATTAGTGAATTAAAAGAGGCTAAACACTTAAATCTAGAACATAATAAGAATAAAATATAAGAATAAAGAATAAGAAAGAGAATAAAAGCTATTGCCAAGTAGTTAAGCTCAATTAAAGGTACAGTCAAAGAGATATAATAAGTTCGTTTCACATTAAGAGATAACAAGCCTACATATGTTAAGTTAAAGCTTATATATGAATAGTTTTTGTAAGCAAAGTGCCGTTTTTACTTTGAAGACTTACACATTAATTGTGTGAATAACATCAAAGTAAAAATGGCATTTTCCTTTCTAAAATTGTGTATATATTTAGGTTATATATTCTCTTCTTAAAGAGCGGACTTATTTAAACGACTTTACATGCAAATGGTTGAGATTGTGGTTGGAAAATATTTTTTACTTTAGAAGCCCAAATTTTATTTATTTTCTTCTTATTATACCACTAGTTCAGAAATGGGTCTGTAAATTTGAAATTAACACTCCAAATTATTGATAGATTTGGGCCGTGTATGTACTGTAATTACTTTAAATGTAATATTTTGATTCCATCCAAGGCAAACATTCCCAAAGGAACATAGTAAAGTTACTATCCTAAGATTTAGCAAGGAAAGAGACTGAATTTAGAAAGTTACAATTAAATAAATTTAGATCAGATTTGGGAGCCAAAACCTTAAACCCAAAGAGACATCCGCTTTGCTTAAATTTGGTTTCCGAATTCAATGCGGATATGTTCCACAAAGTTCAAAAAATATTTTTCAACCATCGTTGTGTGATGCTATTTTTTTTTATTACTAATTTGAATGCTGTGGGAGATATCCATCTGTGTTCAACTTTAAATTTTCGGAAATCAAATATAATCAATTCTCGATTGCGAAAATGTTAGATTTTATTATTTAAATTTATAGTTTATAGAATATAAGAATTTTTTGTTAGGATTTCTTATCTTTACTTGATCAAAATATTCAAATATTTGTTTTAAAAAAATAGCTAAGCATTTTTTGACTATTTTGTGACAGTTTGTTACATTATATTCCTTGAAACGAATCTACAAATATATAAAATTGAATTTTAATTAACAATAAAAAGATTTGCCTACATAATTTGAGTTCTTTCATAAGGTCAAATAAGGTCTCAAATGAAACTCCAAAAACCACGTAGAGCTTTAATTTAACTCTAGTTAAGAGGAACTAGTAAATTTATTTTGAGAAATGATGTGATGAAAGGAAAGTTATAAGAAATGGCACAAGTTTTTAAGTGACACGTGTGTGTAGATGCGAATATGTTCGTAAGTGTGCGTACACTGAATAAAAAAGAATAAAGGGTTATGACCATGAATTTAGTAGAGAATAATTGTAGCATAAAAGGAAAACAAATAAAACAGATATAAAGGAGAGGATGAATTGCACTTACAAATAGCAACTGATAAGTAAAAAAAGAAATTTGGGAACATATTATAATATAAAATATTTATAACTAAAATAGAAAATAGAAGGATCACTTACTACTTCTACTACTGCTATTACTACTAATACCGCTTTTATTTCTGTTTATTACAGCTGCTACAGAAAGTATTTTGTTATTTTTTTTATTCACTCAGTCATTATTTCTGTAAATATTTATCACAATACTCCCCAAAATACTTTTAATAACTTTTTCTATGTAATAAAATTTAAAGTTTATTATAGGCTACATGATGATACATAATACATGATAGCATGATGTATTTATGCATTATCACTGAATGACTAATTTGGACCGTACTCTAAACTCAGAAATCTGAAAAATACAATTTGTTAAGCTTTAAAGTAATAAAACATCAAGAAAATAACTAACTTCAATGTATTGTTTCTATTCCTATATTCTTTTGGTGCTTCCCTAGCATACAAACCATTTTATTTTAAAATTCTTTAGACAAGCAAAGGTGAACGAACGTTCGCTAGTGATGTTCAACGAAAATGTTTTTATTAATAGGAACGATAACTACAAAATATTAAATAATTTGATTTGATATAAAACTTTGATTGTTTATCTACCACTCACGTGTTGGGAGGTGCTATTTTTTTTTTTTATTAATAAATATTTTTACTAGATTATTATGAAATAACACTTTAATTCTTAGTGGTAAATGACTGCATGGCACATTAACATTTATCTACGGGGGGGCCGTCCCCTAGTACCCCCGACCCGTGGGTGATGGAAAAATAAAAATATTGCTTCAGTATCATTAGCCTACATAAGCCTATAAAATATTGAAAAAAAGAAGCATCTGGCAAAAAAAGTATGGCGTAAATGAAGTTTCAACATTCATTACAATCCAGCATAAACATTCCATAGAGACATCCTTTATAAGAAATAGTAGTATTAAGAATTATTAGTAATAATAAATACTTGATTACGTTCTTATAATATACCTTAATACAACATCATATATATATATTATATATAAGTTATATAAAGCACATTTATATATTTCATATATTATATTATATATAAATATATATAAGATTATAGTATATATATATAGTAGTCATAGTTAGTGCTAACAGTTATATATATATATTCCCAGTTTATATATATATATAAATACGTATATAATACGAATATAATTGTTGTTCAAATGCTTAGCGCGAACACATAGTATAATTATACTAGATAGCTAAACTAAAAAGGAAGACATTTTTGGAATCAGAGCAAATTAGTACGAAAAAAAGAAAAGAAAAATTACCAATAAATAAACAAAAATTAACTTAAATTGTCAAATGGATCGGTTTGGGGATCTGGGCAACTCGATTTATTAGACAAGTCGGTAACTTATCATTCGGGTGGATCTTGCCATATCGACTGCGTATATATAAATATATATATATAATATAAATAGATATATATATATATATATTAATTATAATATATATTATAATATATAAAATATAAATATAATATATATAATATATATATATATATATAATATAGTGTAATACATAAATCATTATAACCCTAATATATGGAAGAAAATACCTAAGCTCAGATTTGGTGTTAAGACATTGGCAAATAACATCTTCAACAACATTATTCGTGAAGACCGTTTTAATATAGAAACTTATCATAGCGTAAAAATGGAGCCTAAAAATTTAGTAATTTTAATTTTTTTTTCAATGATTAATATTTATATATCATTAATCATATCAAAAGCGATACAAGATGGCTCTTATATATCTGTCAAAAAATTTGATATCGAGAGTGAGATAGTGAGGTAAGTAAAGATACACAGAAGATGAATCGTTTATATTTCCCAAAGCTTCTAGTAAATAATCCACATCACAGCAGTAAAGTAGATCTTCAAAATGGGAGAAAAATTGTTCATATTCAGACTCTCTCTTAAGAATAATGTATCCTTTTTATGGCAACTTATATATATATTATAGTATATATATATATAGTTTAGAATTATTATTTTGATAAGTCACTTATTTAGCATTTAAGGCATAATTAATATGAGTTTTTTGGCTCTTACCGAATGCTTTGGCCATTTTTCCACAGGGCATATTTTAGACTCCTAGCATTTTCGAGATCATAAGCATGTCAGTAATTGCTTGCTTAATTAGCCTACCACCTAAACCCGGATACGAGTTTTGTTTTTTTTATATTAGTTTATAAAGCACTTGACATGTCAATTATAGATCAGAACGATCAGCGAATTTCGAATGCCACTAGTAAGTCAGTTTTCACTAAAGTAGAAGTAGAGACCGAGTTTTCTGAGGGAGGACGTTCTTGAGAATATCTGAATAAGCAGAATTTTCATAAAGTTATCCATTAAGTCGGCAGTTAATCTACGTAATAGATATATTCCATATATATGTTGATTATATAATTTATTATAGTATGAAAATAATAACTACATTTCGCATTTTTATATATAGATATAAATTTGGTAATATTTACTAACTTATTATATTAATTAAATATCGTCTATTCTAGGTGCTTTACTGGATGGCTTATTAGCATTGAAAATTATCAGAATTATTATTATATAATAACACTGGGAATTATATAATAATATAAAAATTTTTGTATGTCATATATGTGATATGAGAGTGCTAACCTAGCAGGTATAAAGATTTGTCTGCTTATATAAATCTTAGTTCTAAAATAACGGTTAAGTACCACCAACTCAAATTTGTTACTATCATCATATCATATATATATAATATATATATAATTATAGTCGTTATATATATAATACCAACTTGGGATCCTTACTCACTTACTGGATTGAGTTCAATTCTAGTAATACGGGTAGATGTAGAGCTTCAAATCCCGCAGCTCTACTCATATCAGTAGGTATGACGCTTATCCGTGGCCCCAATAACTCACTTGGAAACGAGCCGTAGGTAGAAACGAAGAAAAGTAATATATATAGACCGACAGGATACCTGGAGGAGGACATTCGAGTAGTCAGAGAGGGAAGGAAACGTAGCCTGAGTTGGTAACTCCATGAAGCCGTAGCCCTAAGCTCGAGGAATCAACATAAATCTTTAACTCAAATTATATTATTATTTCCCCCTAAACACTAATATATAAAGTAACGTCAGCTCATAGATGTCACTGTCTATATATTGACTCAGATTTATCTTACATATGGTAATCAACTCATAGGCTATATAGGACTCGTATACTTACTTTAATATATGACTATAGTATAGGCTTTCATTTTATTCTAATATAAATATTAATTTCGTTATACCTATTACCGTAATTAACCAATATACACGCCTATTAATTTCATACTCACGAGTTTTATATGTAAATATTTACCTAATATAAATTATGTATATCTATTTACTATAAAGTCAATATCAACTTGAGTTTGCATAATCTATTATAATAAACAACTGAACTGCTTATTACATATGCTAGCTTATATCCGTTATGAATTGAATGAATGAACGTCCCTGCAATACGATTGTTTATTGAATTGGTCCATACGTATTAAAACACAAGGTTATCAGGATAACTTGGACCAGATCTCCTACAGGATTTAACACCTAAAATAAAAGCTTTAATAGTTTACCGTCATATTTTTAAAAATTTCACGATACTTTATGTAGTCAGTGCTAATATATATTAAAGACTCGAGTATCTGATATAACAGTACTGAATGATTTGGTGTTATTTATTTATAGCTTTATCTTATATTATTCTTTCCTTTCTGTACTGTCATAATTAATATTAGTTAATATATTTAGTGTATTAATATATATATATATATTTATAATATATATCAAGAACACAATCATATAGTACATATGTCAAAATAGAGTACAATATATTATATTAATTATATAATATATATTAATATATATATATTATACTAATATATATATATATTTATATTATATATATTATATTAATATATTAATATAATATATATATATATATATATTATATATACACGTGGCGTCACGCTCACGCGCAGGGCCAAGGTGAGGCTCATGTCCCCTCTATACCCCCGTAAATTTTACTAGTAGCATTATAATAAATTTTTAAGTATCTATTAATCCGTGTAATATATATATAAATATACCTATTAATATATTTAACGAACCTAAAATAAAAGCTTTAAATATTTAGATATTCTTCCAATATTTCCTTCGATTAATAAATTGTTGTATATAGAGTTGATGTTGATTTATAAGTTATTACACAAACACCAATGAAATAACCGGTAATATGAACCGGCCAATGAAATAACCGGTAATATGAACCGGGCAATGAAAAGCGAAGAAAAATCTGCGAATACGAAACGGTCAAGAAATCTTCAAATTTGCTAGACACCTCAGGACGCAAAGGTCTGGGATTGATACATGTTTCTTCAGCACCGTTTCGATACCTCATTCTGAATCAAAAAGTTGGTGGTTTATTGCCTCAAACTG
The DNA here is from genome assembly GCA_015478945.1 of Trachelipus rathkii. Taxonomy (NCBI): domain Eukaryota; kingdom Metazoa; phylum Arthropoda; class Malacostraca; order Isopoda; family Trachelipodidae; genus Trachelipus; species Trachelipus rathkii. The sequence goes on along the minus strand of JABUQX010022378.1, from coordinate 80,721 downwards.
ACGCTACTCACTCAGTTTTTTGGAAAACGAAAAGATAGAAGGATAAACAGCAAAAGGGAGATACACATGGCAATAGTGAGGGGTGTTTGTCTCGCAACAACACCCAGGGAGGAGAGGTGCACCGATGAGAGAGATATACATGGTCATGAGAGGCTTTTCACATACACACAAAGACGAGACAACTACGAGATAAAATTTTCTGAGATTCACTCGGAACATGGTAGAATGAAGAGGATTTTGCTGTGATGGGGAAGATATGTATGGTGGAGGAGAGAAGAAAAATACAGAGAGATTCGACTAAGTCAGAAATTGTACAAACACGGAACGCCCACGATGGACGGCGACCAAGATCAGTAAGAATGACGCTATAAGTTCAACATATATAGTTGGCAATTATACAAGAGGATAATATTAGCGATTTTCTGTCTCTAGATTAAAAAGATCATAAAATTGATATTTCGTTTACGAGATATTAGATAATTTTTTTGGAACGTGAGAGAGGAACTTCAAAGAAGTGTCGAATCTGCACTATTTGCATCTATGGGACCCTCGTGGGAAACTGTAATGGCAATGTTTCGGTGGGTTCTTCTTAAGTAGATATCGTGCTAATGCTGGAGAACATGTTCTTTCAGAACATTTAAAAACTAGTTGTAGAAATGCCATGTAATTATTCTTTCAGACTCCGCCTAGTTTCACAGTCCACAGAGAGGTCTCTCTATTCAGTTTTATTTTAGTGTTATCTCATTAACGTAAAATTGTGCAAAACAGAAAAAGTAAATTTTTACTGTCCTAGCCGATGAGACGACCGGTTGTGAGATGGAATCCACACTAGATGAATGTCCCAGAAAGCAACATATTTTCAGTTGTCGCGTTTGTGGCGCTGTTTATCGTTGTTATTGATTTACTATCTCTTACTCAAAGCATTACTCAAGACCTTTCAGCAAATTTTGACGGAAATAAGTTTTCAAAAATTAATTGAAGAAAAAGTAAAGCTGAATTTAGTGAATGAATATGGACGTTAGACAAGGGTAGGTGACGTAACGCCAGTCAGCAATGAGTGGTGAGTTCAGGCAGTGTTCAGCAAGTAATACTGAAGGGAAAAATGTTCACTTAGAGAGCTAGTTTGAATACTCGCTGTCCTCTCTTTGCTATTGCTTAAATTTACTCGCATTACAGGCGCTTCTAAGTTCAGAATTATGCTGAGATGCAACTTTGGAATAATATCAGTAATGTTGTAGCATTTTTTTATTGTAAGTGCTAAGAGGAAAAATTCAAAAGAAAAATAGATTAGAACTTATTTAAATAATAATAATAATTTCTTTATTTTTCTAAAAGAACTTTCGGCCAACTTTTTAACTTTTTTTGCTACCCTATAAGGGTAGTCAAAAAGGATTTTAAAAAAGTTGGCGAAACTCGCTGGTGCCAACGGCAGGAATCAGTTTTTTTAATTATTTCAATAAGATAATAATCCCGATAATAGCAGCTTTTAGAATCAAACAAAATGTGATATTGGAGATGCAGTCAGAAAAAGCATACCTTATAGATTCAAACAATGTTCTTATAGAGCATATCTTATTGGTTTCTTTAAAATGTTTTTAACCTAGACTATTAAGTTTACATACAATATCTTTCAAACGATTGCTAGAAACACGTTATATTGATTTGGTGGAGTAGCATATAATTGAATGTGAATCTAGTTAAAAACTAAACTTGAAGCCATAAGGAGAAAATGCAACATTTAGAATTTCAGTAGATTTTTGAAGAATGTGTAAGCGCATTTGAATCTTGAGCTGGGTATTAAATTGCTGTACCAAGAATTAACTAAATTCCAAAAAATACAGACCCCAAACATTCCTACTATCGACCACAGACATATTATCTTATTCTGCACATAAAACCATTTTTTTTATAACTCTTTTTTGGATGATTTAATATAAGCATTAGGAGAGAGGTTTTTAAAATCATAAAGAAATTATATCTTACCTTGAAATTTATCATACCGAACAGTTGTAATGTGATTTATAAATGAATTTGAGTAAGATAAATATATAGTATGTAATCTATTATTTTATACGTTAATGGTATGTATCGAATTCCCATATTGAGAGGATTTTAGAGTTATAAATAGCAGTAATTATGGAATTTTATGTGAAGATTGACAAAAATTTGGATCATCATCAGCATAGATCGTACAAAAATCAAGGCAAATCAGACGATAATCTACAGTTTATCAGTGATTGCGCAAAGTCAACAATTTTAATACTAAATAATCACATCTTGTTGAGCAAATACTTAGAATTTTACCGATGGCTCTACTGCTTCATGTAGAAAAAATCTTTATTTCTCAACATATTTAAGAATTCTTTATCCTGAGAACTTACTTGAGAAAAATACATTTGGAGTAAAAAGCGATCTTACTGGACTTTGCCCATGCTTCTACATACATCGATAATATTGACTCTTTCTAAACATATACAGAAAGATTTGTCTCTCGTCCATTATATCGGCTATTGCTGCACATGCTTAAATGTGGCCCGGGGCTCGACTATAAGTTTATCATCAGGTAGATGATTTTTAGTAATATAAGATTATTCCCCATTTTCTTAGAAATTTAATATTTGGTCATTTCACCGGTATTATATAGCTACAGGTATATAGTATATATATATATAGATAGTACCTATCACGGCTTTCATACGGTACCCCGGCCTATTACTATATACTACTATAGGTACCAAATACTACTATATACCTATATGGCTCACATTATTATTTATTAGTAGTACGAAATCACATATATCTATAATACTAATATATATATAATATGTATATATATATATATAATATATACCGAGCCGCCCCTAGACGTATATATATATATATATATTATATACCGTATCACCGATAAAAAAAAATTACTAATAAGAAAATGACTAGTCCAATATCCCTCTTATACTACTATATATATATGAGTATATAGTAGTTTATACTGTAAATAATAATGATAAAATATTATAATAATATATATATAAGTAAGAGTATTAATATATCAATAATATAAAATAATATAAAATATTATTATATTTAATATTCCTTACTTTAATAACATTTGTTTTAAATTAAATTAAGATTTAGTATGCAAAATTAATAGTAGAATTAATTAGATATAATAGAAGACGATTTTTTGTCTGGTCCCCTCACACGGAAACATAATTCCTAGGCATACGCTCACAATTAGGTATTAATATATAATAAATTTATATTTTTATATATTTGGATATTTTTACATATATGTATATGCTTTACAAATATTATAAATAAGTTTGAAGGTATATATGAGCTAAAGAATTGATAAGGGATAATTTTATTATACTACTACTATAGTAAGATAGTAGTTGGTTAACATATAAAGTAATACATTTATTAGAATAAATATATGGGATAATATATTATAATCAAAGTCACTAGAATTACGGTAATATAATATAAAGGTGACGAATAATATAAATATATTATAGTAATTAATGGTTTAATATTTTATAAAAAAAAAAAATTCGTATATTTGTATTAATATTAAAGTATAAGAATGTAAAATTTACAATTCATATATACTTAATAAGTAGAAATGCTTAAATAGTATACATATTATAGTTGTTATATGCCTAATATATATATTAGTATAATAATATATTATCTTATATTAATTATAATTAAGTTATTATTATTACAAGTAAGGTTTGAACAAATATATTGATTATATGTTAGTTTATGGCTTAGAGTAGTTAGATATATAATATGAATTAGTTATTAACATTATATATTATATTATATATATATATATATTAATTATATATATATTAATATTAATATACTATATAATATTAATAATAATATTAATATAATATATATATATATACTATAAAATTATATATAATATATTATATTATATATATATATATATATATCATATATATATATATATATATATATATAACTATATCATTATCTATATATTTAAATATATATAGATAGCAAATATTAAAGGAACTTCAAACCTATATAATGGGTATGGGTATTATTATATATAAATTATAAATAATATTAATACATATTTTACAAGATATTTGTTTTCGATACTAACTTAACATAATGTCTAATATTATATATGATAGTATATATTATAGTATAGTATTATATTATATATATATTATAATTATATTATATATAAATTATAATATATATATATAAGATATACGTACTCTCAACCTAGGCATGTGTATCATGATATTAAGAAAAAAGGCTTTCCTGAACTGACAAATATATTTATTTGGAAATGATAAACGAAGACCAAAACACAGAAACATTGGCTGCTTATGTAATCCATAAAGACCTGCTTGTCCGGATGAAAAAAATAGGAAGGCTATAGCTACATAAAAAAAACGTGGTATGGATAAAACAAAACGTGGTTTATAATATTATTTAGTTGAGCTATCACTGATTTACCCTCCTTTATCACATCTCATTATAATAGGCATCTCTGAATATTTTATAGGAGTATATCAATGAAATTTATTAGAATAATGTCAAGTAGGCTCATCATATTTACGCCCTCACGGTATTTTTAATTAAATATAATTATCAGTATTGTATACTAGTGTAAGGTATAGTATATAGTTTAGTACCTAATAGTAATACAGTATCAGTAACTTATTTTATTCACTCCTTCTCAATAACTATTGATATGAAATTGATATAATTTCAATAGGAATAGTAACGGAGTCTAATATTATAATAAGAATTGATAATCTTCATTCAGCTGGCATACGTATCGTAATTAGCACAGAGTTCGTGAATATTTATGTATTGAGATATATATATCACTTGTTAATATATATTATAGTCATTATATATATATGTAAATATATTAGGAGATAAGTATCTATGACTATATTTTTTAATTTGACAGAGAAAATGGTATAGTATTTATATTTATTATAGCTTTTAGTATTTAACTTCGTTACTGAAGTATAGTATATATCATTAAGTTTATCATTCATATGAGATACTCAACATACATATATATATATATATTATATAATATATATTAATTGACTACGATAATTAGTTATAAACATAGTAATTGGAGTATAATATACAGTCATATAGCATAGTATAGTAGTATTATATATATATATATATATATATATTATAAATACTACGTATATCATAATATATATATAGTAATAGTAATATTATAATATATATATATATATATTATATTATATATATATTATATAGTATATTATATATAGTTATACGGATGATATAATCGCATTCTGTATGTTTATGAAGACAATGTTAAAAAGTACAACGTTATTTAGTTTGTTTTGTTTTGTGTTTATATATATATTATTAAATAATAATATATATATAAATAGTACTTATAAGAATATTATTTTATTAAGAGGTGTGGATATTATTTAATAAATATGAGGTTAAGACTAGATTAGTAGTTAGTATACTAAGGGTCATTATGATTAATATATAATATATTTACCGGGATAGTAGTTATATAAAATATCTCATCAATATATTATATTATAGTATATTAACTATTACATATATACTTATATTGAATACTAAAATATATTAGTTATAATTTTTTTCTATGAAAAATATAGAATTATTACTATTAAATTAGTATTATGAGAGTGTATAAGATTTAAAATACATATATAAGGTATGAGTTTAATATACGTATTAAATAGATAAATACATATAAATACTTAAATATTATTATAATATTATTAAAATAATATAAAATTATAAATACATATAAATATAAATATATATAAAAAATAAAATAAATATTATATATTATGATATATTGTATAATTTATAATATATATATATATATAATATTAATAATTTAATATATACAGTGAAAGGGATCTATCGGTTTTTTAAAAGATAAGTGTAGATGTAAGTAAGATGTAACACTTTTTAGTGATGATATAACTTGAATTCGCAAATATGATTTTAATATATACTTAATTATTATAATATATTATATATATATTATATATATATATATATATATATATATATATATAGATTATTATATTTAGGGTTTATAGGACTTATATTTGAGAGTACATATAAATAATGACTATACTTATGAGAATAATTTTATAATAATGTAAATATTAGTAGTAATAGTAATAGTAGTAGATATAATATTTATTATAGTTTATTTATATATATATTATATATATTATAGTATACTATATATTATGTATATATATGTATAATATATATATGATAGTAAGAAAAAAGAACTTATGTTATTATCTATGATTTATAGTTATATAGTATATTATCTATAAGTAATATTATAGCATATAGTATATAATGTATGAAGTATAAGTCAAATACCTCGATAAGGTATAGAGTATAGTAGTGATACTTATCATATATTCTACATTCTCTAGAGTTAGAAGGTTCAAAAGATGGAGAGCAGATTGAGGAAGACGAGAGCAACGAAAGGTTCTATGTTTATTTAGGGTGAACAATGTTTCGTGGTCTCCTCACTAATAGTTTTTAAATAATCTGGAAAATAAGTGTTTTTTTCATGTAAATTATTGTTAATATAATGGTCATTTGGACTAATATTTAATATATATATATTATAAATGTTAATATATAGAACCCGACACAAATCTTAAATATTTACTAACACCTCATTATGAATTTTGTGATCTATAGAAAATTCCATTCACTGTATTTAAAGGATCTGAAATTTCAGAAGGACAAATCGAAAGCGACAATAGTTAATGGGACACACGTTTCTTTCATCACGATTATATACCGTAACCAACAAGTACATAAAGCAAGAAATGGCACCACAATTTTCTTCTGCATTTGTTGATTGCTTAGCAGAGTTCAATTAGGCACATATATTATCGCAAACTATAATGATTAATTCGATCATTTCGCTTATAATTCAAGACTATTATTAAAAAATTGTATAGCATGCTTACTAAAGAATACTATTCGAATTGAGATAATGCTCAAAGAAAAAATATGTGTGGAAATGAGTTGGGAATTGCTTTGTCTGACCTAGATTTTCCATGTAACTTAATTTTTGGCAAAATTTTTTAGGGGAAAAGGAAGAATATGAAGATAGATACTGGAGAATGAGATATATTATGTTTAATTCTTTGAATTTTTGAGGATAGCAATTTCGAATAAAATATGGAAAAAAAAATATTTAGCACTATTTTTATAAATATATAAATAATGTAAAATGATAATATGTCATTAAATTGTGCTATAAAAAAATGGACTGTATCACTTATGCTCTACAGACAGAAAATCGTGGTTATAACTGTCAGCCTTCACTCAGTTCTGAATGCTTCTGCTCCGGTCTGTTGTTACTGAAATTAGAAAGAGAAGGGTGATGAATATGTAGTGGTGTTCAACAGAGTTCTGTTTATATATAGCTTAAAGTGGCAGATAAGGGAGACCCATTGAGAGGCCATAAGTTTGTTTTTAAAAAGTATTTAAAAAAAAAGTATTAAAAGGTGATAAAGAAGTTGGAGAAATTAGTTGCTTAAGAAGGCTGAAAGGACAATTTAAAGTTGATAGAGATATCCATGTCATTTACATAGCCAGAGATATGTATTAGTTTTTCCTTCTAATTCGCTTTATAGGAATTTTGGAGGGAGGTTAATATATGGCGCTTTGGGAGCCTTTTCATCTGATAGGAAGAAATTATGATTCGTGAAGTAAGTGCACGTTATGTGGGTGAGATATATGACTATTCTTGTGAAGCTCGCAACTCGTTCATAATTATGACGTGTCTAAGAGTGAAGATTTATTTGGCAAGAGTTGTGCGTTGAACAATTATTGAATTAAGATTGTATAATTGTGATGAAATCATTCTGTTTGCCCTCCTGAATAGCTGCTTAATCACACTGGCATAAGCTATCGAACTATGTACTTGAGCATCAGAGTCTTATTGTAAAAGAGTGAACCTACTGAACCACGAGCACTTAAATGGTTTGTATTAGAGGCTTATACCTTTTTCAGCTTACTATATTCGATTAGTCGTAAAAAGCAGAGGACAGTTATATACGTAATCGTTCACTATAGATCAGAAGCACGCAGCAGTGATTCTATAGTTGCAAACTTTCTAGGCAATGCTTGAAAAGAAAATGCATCAGATTTCAGTAATCGAGATAAGGAGGCAGCTTGCTGTGCACTCCATGATAGAGACTGTAAGGTAGGTTAAAGTGAGTAGGATTAGAGTGAAAGAGCTAGATAATTAAAGTGTTGATACTTCATATAGCGAACTATACACTCATATCTCAAGTAGTAGCTCGCGGGATCATAGAGATTTTTCAAAGGTTTTGCAGGTTGTTATGAAGAAGGTTTAAAAATCATAAATCATGATTCAAGTGCTGCAAACTTTTTTAATATTTCAGCTCTTGCATTAAAAACTTCTCTAGATAATCCTTATTTTTATATAACTATTTCTACCAACTACGAGTCATGTCTCGCTCTCATATTCACTTGTATAGTTTAATATATTTTGAGTAAATACTTTGTGAAAAATTTTCGACGCAATATAATTTATATTCTTATATTTGATAATATATTTCAACCTTTTACGAAAACTAAAATATAGTTTCAATAGTTTTCTTTTCTCTATATATAGTTCCAATATAAAGTTTATAAATGTGTAGGGTCTATTTTTGCAACGTGAAATAATTTGATATAAAATTTCTTCATTATATTTCAACCTCTCGGAAGAGCTGGACTTTCTTAAATCATTATTCTTTTCATTTATCTGTATTGAATTCTCACTTCAACTGTCGATATATCAAATCATATAAAAAATCACTTAATTTATTTTATAATGTTCGTTATAAGTACTTGTACTATTCCGTTTGTAGTGATTCTCCTTTGTGCTATTAAAGACAGCCACTAAGCCAAAGCAACTTTATCATTAGACTCAACAATATTTCATTATTTCATAACATTTTCTATTAATTTTGACTCCTAATTATATTTACTGTGTATATCAGTTAATTATAATTTTATTATTTAAATATTACATAACTTTATATTGATTCTAGAATTCCAGCCTATAAAAAAATTTATTTTAATAGCTTAAATATTAATTTATAGGAGAGTTCAGAACCAACTAAATATATTATGCAACCTCATACCTTCACTCGCCACCTATCAGAGCCGGTATTGTTGGTTATTAATATTATTAATATATGAAACATATCTATATATATTAATAAATATATAAATATATAATTAATATATCTATATAGAATATAATATATACTATATATATATATAAGTATATATATATAATAATTATATATATACATATTTATATTTAATATAATTATATATTAATATATATATATTATATTATTTAAATAGCGAGGTGAAGTGAGGTCAGTTGATGATGTTACGTTATCTCTTGGGTTATTATCAGTTTGTTATATAGATGGAGTTTTATATGAATATATAAGCAATCTTCGAGGTGGGGGTAGGCTAAGGAGTTGGTGCTATGAATGATAGGAAGAAGTGGGAAGAGAGTGGGAGGGTGCCCCACTTATTATATGCAGATGATTGGTTTTCACTAAAAGAGAGTTATTGCGAGGATTCGTAGAGATATATTTGGCAGGTATAGCTGATGTGAAAGGTGTTTGAAAGTAAACGTAGATAAGAGTAAGGTTATTGATGTGAGTGAAGACAGTCCTCGATGTGAGAAGTTATGGTTATTAGGAATGTGAGTAGCTAGAATGATAAATGGTCTGAGTTTTAAATAATATGGTATAATATATATATATATATATATAATATATATATATATAATTATATATATACTAAATCTTTATTATCTTCTATGATATTAATAAAAATGTAAAAGAATAAATAAATTATCATAATCTAATCTATTTTCTATATTCACATATATATATATATACCTAGTATATTAATATATCAAATATATATATATACTTATATCTAATAAAAATATAATTTATCTTATATCTATCAAATAATTTAGGTTATAATAGTATTAAAAGGGTAACAATTCTTCAAGACAAGATTTTGAAGTATTAATGTGTTGAATGTATGAATTTGTATTAAAAAGGTGGCACTGTATTGGCAAAAATTCTGATAATGATTGTGTGGAGAGTATAGTAAAGGAACCTAAGTCCTTGAGTGTCGCTAATATTTCATCGGGTCTTACTATGAGAGGGTTTTTTAATGTAGCTTATTCCTATATGGGTGTAGTTGTATTTGTGAGGACTCATGGTTTGAATTATACGCGACTCGCTCACTAGATATCTTATCTAAAGATATGTATAATGGCTGTTCATGAACCATGGACAATCTTAGGGGTGTCTTTGGTGTGTTGAAGAAGAAGAAATTTGAATAAAAATGAGGAATGAACGTATTAGAGAGTGTGTATGGGTCTGAAGAAAGGGATAAAGTGAGAGCACAGAGTACAATGAAAGTACGTGAGATGCGCTTTGCGCTCCACTCGTCGAAAGGATGGAGAGAGTTGGGTTGGTTAAGCACAGATGTATAGTGGCTGAGTGTGTTGGGCAAAACGAACTAGTGTCTTGTGACGCACCGAAGAAAAAATGATTGAGCAGTTTAGGAGAGCTGGAGGAGAGAAATGCTTTGAGTTCGGCAGAGTTGAGCAAGAAAGGTGAACTCATGTTAGTGAATGGCGGGATTTTGTGAAGGGGGTATCAGTTGTGGCCCACGATAGCCCTATCCCTGAGCCCTACATTGACGAGATTGCCATACCGGGTCGTTGAGGGTTCATCGCGGCCATCCGAGAAGAATGCTTAAGGAGGTGCATTATCTGATTAGTTTTTGTATTTTAACAGTTGATCACCACTCTCATCACGGGACGCACGAAAGCTCTATTCAACTAGGCGGGGGTGAGATTGTTGTGCACGAGACTCAGTAATAGTTTCATTTCTGTCCCACTAATGTAAACCTTACGGTACAAACTGAGCATCAGACGCAGACCTTTAAAGTGAGAGAGGCACTATATTATATATTCCAGCAGGAAACACAGTAATGATGGAGAGGAATTCCAAAAAGACAGAAGTGGCAAGGAAAAGAAGGAAGTCAACCACAGCGACTTAAGCCTGGAGTTTGTTACCCTAATATCACATCACACAAACTACACTTGTCGGACACATGATACTCACATCATCCTCCTAATGGTGGTGATGAACTCGAAAGGCGCGATCGATAGGAAGGTGGTGATAGCACCGCGAAAAATAAGTCCTCACGCTAATGCCTACCCTTGCCGTGTTCTTAGCGCTGCAGTGATAGATTTATAGAAGCTAAAGAGATAATGGACCGAATCAAGCCGCGCCCGCAACAGAATAAGAGGTCAAGGTGAACTCTAGAGAAAAAAGTTCAGAACAGTTTTATACAGCGCTTTTTGGATATAGACGACCATACTTAGAATCCAAAGTTAGTGTCGGGTGGAAACTCAGACCGCCGCCCAGATTGAGACCAGTATCTCATAGAGAGGCGGATAACAATATCATGTGGAGTAAGAAAACTGAGTAAAGGAGGAAAAAAAGTCTCGCCACTCTAAACAGAACTGCCCGCATTTTCCTTGACGCGTACTCCAGAGACCCTAAAGCTAAAACCGTTGTGGATTTTTAGGGTTTTCCAGTCCCAAGATAATATTATGGTATTTTATAGATTAATAGCAAGCCCAAGCGATGTTTAGGACTAAAACGGAGAGGACGGAGAGAACCTGTCGATATTATAACGAGATATGGAATAGAGTTTAGTAAGTTGTGCTTTATTGAATAAGGGAAATTTATAGAAAGTTTGTTGTTTTTTTATATAATGTTATTGTATATTTTTTCTGTCTCTCTTATGTGTTTGATGATGTGCCGCTCTTTACCTCTGTAATTTTAATTATCTTCCCGTATTTTAGATGATAATAGTATATCTGGAATAGTGATTATATGTGACGATATATATGTGCTATTCTATGTATAGTATATGTTTTTATTGGAGCTCAGAATTTGAAGATGAGTTGTATATAGTATCAAGGAAGGGCGAGTCATCAGTCATACGAGAAGATAATGTTAGATTTGTGTCTGTTGTTAAATTAATATATAAGGATCATTAATGAAAAGTATGCGCAATTATAAGGTATGAGCAGATAACGAAACAGCACGAATCGCATTCAATGGTGCAGGATCACTAAGTTGATTAGAAAAGGAATATCATCACCTAAGTAATCACAATCACAAGCGTCACCAAATAATTTGAGTCATCAATGCTGATATTTGTGAGAAAACTATGACATGTATAGTTCAAAAGAATATGAGGAACTTACACAAAGGAGGGGAACTATGGAGAGCAATTGAAAGCTGTGCCAAAACACTGTCAATAGACATGAGTTTACTGTATATGTTCAAGCGCACGATTCACTACACTACATGCAGAGTCTCCCGTACGTACCGATATGGGCGAAAACGTGTGTTAAACCAGTATAGATAATATGTAGTAGTAGTGGGAGAGGGATATAAATCGCACAGTTAGATTACACCCTCTGAGAGACGACCAGACTAAAGTCACTCGATACTGACGCGATTCGAAAATGAAGTGACTATGAGAAGAATCTAAGAACTAAACAGTATGACATATATTTAGTTTTTCAAAGATAGATATCTTAGTGAAACTAGAGATGCAAATGTCTATAAGCAATGGTATGTCTTAGAAATGTGAATAATTGAACGAAACACGCTAGATCATTAAAAATTCAAGCACATATCAATTTGAATGCCGCTCACACCTAACAAGAGAGGTATTAATGGAAATATTAGAACAAATAATGACAGCAATAAATAGTGGTGAAAATAAACAGAAAGGAGAGAGAAAAAGTGGTCACAGTCTCTACGGAGAAGCACAAACATCTAACACATCAAAACTCAAAGAGAGGGAAGGAAATGTCTCTTAATAAAACAGGAGAAATGACTAAATAAACATTACAAATATATTACAGGAAACAAAACAAACACTAGAATCAATTGACTGGAATCCCAACAGTCAATGGAGGTGCATTTAGTCATCGACACTGCATAAAGCATAGGAGGTCAAGGCTTATGGCAATGCACTATATGATATTCGTTACCATAGGCGTTGAGTCTAGAGGAACAATAGAAGGGCCGAAGACGATGTTGTGAGCTTCTTTTTGTGTAGTGGGAAATTACGTTGGTGCCGCAACAAGAACCATCAGATTCGAATAGAAGGAGGTGTAAAGGAGAATTGACTCACGCAAGAGTAATATAAGAAATCACTATATTCCGCTCAACTCGACAGAAAGATCTTATGCTAGTTATAGAGACCACACGGGATACGATATAGGGCCGCGATATTCTGTTCTATATAAAAGCCGTCATATTTGAGCGCTCGTGGAACCGAAAGATGAATTCACCTGCAATGAGTGTTGCGTTAAGCTGAAATGTAAAATTTTAGCAAAGTTGTATAGGATAGAATTCTGAGTAAATCTACTTCACTCCTCCACAAGATTATCGCCACTGTTTTACCTTACTCGTAAATGGCCCCAGAGAACTAATGCACGATCAAGAGACACCATGGAGTTAATTGAGGATGAGAAAGAAATTTTAGTCGAGAGAAGACAAGAATATATGACAAACCTGCTGCATAATACCTATCTCTATTTACAGGGCTCGCCGAGCTCTATATATCTAGAGTGAGAGAATAGTTATCAATTCCCTTAAATAAAGACTAGCGTTAGAAGCTCACGATACACGCAAGGCCCCCCAATTACGGTGACAGATCAAAATGCCAGAACGAAAGACGCATAGGCAGGATGTAAGCTGTTATAGATAAGAAAGTAGAAAAAAATTGATGAGAATATATTAAGGTGTGGTATCAGATTTACCTATAGATAACGAGCGTTAAAAGGGTGATATTTAAAAGAGGAATACGCTAGTGTGATTTAGAAACATGGTCCAAGTGTGTTCCAGAATGTTTATGGGACGCATCCGGTAATGTTATGTGTGTGAGTTCTATTAATTATTAGTTGGCTTCAGATCGTTATCGTGAAGTCCTGAATGATTTCAGGCTATCAAGATACCTCTCACCTACTCATAATATATATACTAGTTATTAGATGAAGTGAGGCCCACCATCTATCATGTTTGTTGTACATTGAAATCCTCACCTTATAATAGAGGATATTATCTAAGATTTTATGGATGGGAAGATAATATAACAGTCTCGTGAGAAGTAGTAGTAGTATTGTCGGGCATGGATAAATCTTGTTCTGTTAGGAGAACTAGTATTGCAGAATGACCCAAGAGAATATTCTCTCACATATCTCACTAATAGCTTAATAAAGGTGGCGGAATACACACTGGTGACCTTTCTTTCGAATTGGTGTTAAATATTTTCACTTCAACTGAGCCTTTTCGTGTTCCCTTATTTGCATATTTTCGCACTCCTATATACTTCCAGTCTTGAGAGGAAAGAAGGTGATTAGATTTAATATATATAATCATAATATTAATATATATATATATATAATAGTAAGATTATTAATAAATATATTATTATTGATATTATATTAAATATATATTATATTATATTAATATTAATATATATATATATTATATATATATATATATATAAAATTACGATATATAGACTGGGTCAGTTTATGCTGACTTTTATGTAGCGACAACTCATTATACATAAAATTCGTATGAGGTATATATATAATAACTAGATACTATAAATCACGCATAGGCGTCAACAGATTTTTTTAAAAAAAGCGCGGTGGACTCTACAGTCAAATTAAGAGCGCTAATCACAGAGCCTCTAATTCCCAGCGCTATCACTATAGTACCCGCTAGCCTTAGACTCACATAAGTGATTATAATACCAATGATATATTGAGCACTTACTTTTTTTTTAATGCCGTGTTGACCATTTGGTCAGTAGTGTGTTTAGACAAGATCGTTAATATGAAAGCATGGCTTTTCTATCGCAGCGTTCTTATAGATGAGCTATGCACTGATTATCTCATATGCTTAAAAAACTTACGTGAGAGCTTCAGTATACAGATTTGTTCTGTTATGAGAGTGAATAATCTCACCATTTTCTATATATTAGTTATAAGCAAGTGTTGAGATGTTTTGTCGAGCTATAAACTGGCCAAAATTATCCTTAATATTTATAGAACGATAGTTTCAGAGTTTTTAATATATGTTTTTTTGAGCTACTGTACGTCAAGTTAGTATATATATTTTGTAATACACAAAGTTATAATAATAGTATTATATGATATATATATAATATATTATATATTACATACCAATATAGCTTGCAAACTCTTTGGTAGACATAGAGCATTAACGCGATTTATTATATATATGTGAGACATTATACATAGATAAATTAAAAATAATAAACTAGATTAATTTTCAAATTAAAGTAGACAACTAGACAACTAGACAACTCAATTGCCATGTGACATTCAATATGTATACGTCATGAACCAAAAAACTAAAAAAATCTCATTATGATAGATCTAAACATGCCGAACAGCAAAAAAACTAGCACTCAATGTAGTCAATAATATCTTTCTCAAATATATCTATAATATATATAATTAGTATATATAATATTATATATAATATATATATATATATATATATATATATATATATATATATATATATATATATATATATATATACGCCAACCTCAACAAAAGCACAAACTCTAGATATATACAGTACTAATTATATTACATTTATTGCTAGTCTTTTAATTATTTTTTTCCGAATAATAAATAAACTGAATATTTATATTAATTACCTTGAAACCTCTAAATTTGGTTTTGTCATGATACACTCTATGACATTCAGACCATAAATATACCAATCATGAAGTTTAACGAACCTTGTTTAATGTTGAAAGTGAATCATAAGTAAAAGTTACCTGCGGTAAAGAAGCCATTACAAAGCTTATCAAGCTCTATTTGCTCTGCGAATACTTATGTACGATTTTTTCTCACTTGCCATCAAAGATGAAGTATCAATATGCACCTTCTTAACTTTTTTATATTGCCTGCCTCCCCCTCCTTCCTATTCCGGGGCTCGCGTACTAAAAAAAAATAATAATCTATCACTAAAAAGAAACATAAATGTTTATTTTTTGAAAATCTTATTTTATGAAATATCTGTCTAAGAAATCGCACTTCGACAAAAAAATATTCCCTAGACGTCTTTATGCCGCTTCCTAATTGTTCTTACTCTCAAAGTGAGTAGTCATCCTTGTTCCTCTAACTTTCATTTTCTCCGGCTTAATATATTAATGTGGTTACTTTTCCCAAATGTGCCCACAAATTTGTTTGCAAAATAATATGCAATATACTGGCCTAACTATTAATATGCATGTATACAGTCAACTTCTATTAATTACTACTATATATCCTTGTCCTCCTTTATTAAAACTCTACATTGCAATAAATTATGAATCCATTTACAAATTTATTTAGAGCTGTATATAAATTTTCTTGCTTTCAAATTAAGTTTCTCTCAAAGCGATAATAATGGTAGAGTATCTGATTTAAAAGATGTAACATGGCAAGTACTCGATCTAGGTTTCCCTTAACAATGTGGTAGAGCAGTAAATATATGCACGTACTGTGATATATATTAAAGTTGTTTTCAGTCTTCAAAGTGAGAACGGATAGAGCAAGATTTAAAGCCATACAAAATATCTTAAATGCTTGACAGGTTAATATCAGTAAAATGGTATCCATATTAATTTCACTTGAATACATTATTACAAAAGCATTATTTCGATAAATTTATTTATCCGGTAATTAAATTATTTTTTTGATTTTGCTTTAATTTCACAAAAACAAAGTAAAAAATTATCATATTTTAATTATTTCACGTTAATTAAAAACCCATATAAATATACGCAACAACAACTGATCATTCTTTCCTATCTCTACTACAAACACTACAATAAACAAACTAATTATAATTAAGTGATAAATATAAGGTATATATATTAAATATAATATAATAAGCTGTATACTCTAAGTATAATAAATGTCATATCTTTATATAAGCGTAATATATATATATATATATATACTTCAATAATAAAAATAGTATTATTAGTGAGTGAGATACTAATGGATTTGAATGCAAGGATTATCTATTCTTGATAAAAAGCCCTGCTTACGCTCGCAACTTAACCTCTGTTTACAAGAGTTATATATATAGTATATAAGTCTTGTATACTATTATAAGTATCGAGTTTGCTTCATAAGTAATGAAGAGGATAAATTAGAATTTTTTATTATTTTATACTATATTTAATGATATAGTAATGAGTAAATATGAATAAAATAATAATAATACAAATATAATAATAATAATAATAAATAATAGAAGAATAATAATAATAAGACATTATAAATAGAATAACAAACATAAGATTTAAATTATTGGCTAAAGCATTTGTAAGAAGAATAGATTAAAATAATAATAATAATAAATAAATAAACAAATATATAATAAATAATAATTAGGATAATAATATAATAGAGAGAGAATAATAGAGAATATAAAAGTATACTATAGAATGTGAATAATATCAATAATCAAGAATAAATAATAAAAAATAATAATAATATATATAACTAATTAACAATAAAATCGAATAATAATAATAATAATAATAATAATAATAATATAATAATATAGATAATAATAGAAATATAGTGTGTAGAATAATAATAATAAATGAAATAATAATAAAGATATAATATATAATTTCATTTTGTGGCGCATTTTGAGGTTTTCAATTGTTAAAGATTCCTAACTTTGACGAGAAGATTAATAATATAGTATTATATTTAATTACTATTATCAAAAATATAATAATGATATATTAATTTTTTAAAGAATAATGTTAATTAAATATAATTAATAACAAGTCAATCCAATTATTTATAATTAATCTAATGATTATAACTATATTAATAATTATAATAATAATAATAAATAATAATAGATTTTACTTAAATCCTCTTCTTATTTAATAATAAATAATAATAATTAATATATGTTTCAAAGACAATAATTAAATTTTTAATAAAGTTAGCCTATGACAAAATGAAAATTAAACAAAACAAGTATAATAAAAGAATAATTTTTTTTTGGCAATGAGATATGTCAACATGGAAAATTAGACCGAAAATACAGTTGAGTTGAATTTCAAATTGGCATATTGACTCAACTGTCCTTAAGTTTTTTGCGCCACTTTTTAATTATATTCACCTTCCATACAGGTTCGCCACTGGCTGGGTGGGAGAATGTGAAAAAAGAGGTGGTGTTCAAAATTTTGTTTAAGGTGGGGTCAATGGTGTGTTCACTTTGTAGTATGTTAAAATTGGGAAAGTTTTTTAATGAAAAGGGAATCAATGAGTTTTGCGTTTTGGTTTGGGAGGTTCGAGTACTTGGCAAAATTTGGTTGTAATTTCCCAATTAATAGTCTATGTTGTGATTGAATGTGTGTTGCCTCGTAATAAGTGATTCAGCGAGAATCTATTGTGGAGTTCAAGTGAGGTCCATGCTCATTGTGTTTTCCTAATGGGTCTAGTGCACAATCATTAGTGTTTCGGCCAAACTGGAAACAGAAGGCAAGTTAAATAACATATCGACGAGAGTGTCACCACAACAAGCGATTTGTGGAAACGTTAATTTGGCGAAACTAATGAATGCACAAGACGCGCCATTGACCTGCACAAAAACTATGACGCAGTTCGCTATATCTTTGACTTCACGACAAAACTCGGCAGTCACTCACATTACACAAACTCTCGAGAGAGAATATACACCAAAAAAGGCATGAATTGCGAATCCACTTAATACACGTACTCGACCGCCTACACAGACGCAAACTTATTGAATCACTTTCATGAGCAACTTTTTACCAGTTTGTAACAGTACTCACTCCCTAGGGGTGACATACCTTAGACCTCAACTTTTCAGACAAATTCTCTCGAACCACTAAGGGACCCGTCTATTTTTCACGAGAAAACGTCATAAAACTAAGTGAACCTAGACAATCTCACATTTTTACAATTACATAAAATTAAAAACTTTTCTCACATAACAATTCATTGAGATGATGAAGTAGCTTGCTCCATTCAGTCTTCAATTATCGCAAATGCGCTCTCGGAAGTAGAGGATTTAATGTTAAATGAATCAAAAGCTCAACCGCCCTCAACATTGGTATGACGATTACATTTTTTTTATGTAAAAGAAATTTCTTTATTAACTTTATATAATATTTACAGTATTTACATCAATTAATTACCAGTAGCCTCCTACTTTGTAAATACCTATTTAACTAAGAACGTCTTATTGCTGATTTTATAATATATATATATATATATATTATAATATATATATATATTATTATATAATTAATATAATAATTATATTATATATATTATAATATTAAATATATATAATATATTAAGCGTATATTATATATATAATATAATATAATATATTATTATATATATTATTAATTATAAATATTATAATATAATATATCAATAATATAATATATATATATATATTATATATTATATATAATATAATATTATATATATATTAATATTATATATAATTATATTATATATATATTATATATATATTATAATGATATATAATATAATATAATTAAACGATAAACCAAGGAACAGGAGGCATCTGAAATCCCTTGATAAATTAATTTATAAGCTAAAATAGTATAAATCATTAATTTTACTGGATTGAATATATATATTTTATTAATATAATATAGATAATAAAACCTATATATAAGGAAGAAATGCCAATATATCTATAATTAAAATTTTAATAGAAATTGATATGAAAGCCAAACAAATAAATTAGGTATATGGTAGTGGCGAGGAGACTACAAAAGGAGTAAATCTCTAGCGAGGTTATTGCCCCATGAATAGGTAAAAACAATATAAAAAAAAAGTAATATTTCTGATTGGACTAACTCGAATATTGATAAGTGAGCTGCAGATAAATGAGAAACAGTTTTTACTAGGTGTTCATAATAGCTGTCGAAAATTCTCAACTCGAGTTTATATTATACAAGTCGATTTTATTTTAGCTGGTTCACATTTGTTAATGAAAGCAAAATAATATTTAAAAACTTTAATAATAGGAACAGTGAGAACGCAACTTTAAGACCTATTTTAAAGTTATCCAAGGAGGGTCATACTCTCAATTTTATATGTAAAAATCATGCCTCACGAATGATTATCAAGTAGACTAAAATGTAACATAAATGCTACGCGCATCTGTGGGGATGATGTTTGGAGAGAGATAAGTCTCGCCGAGACTTGGGAAGTTTGGTATGTTTCCTTTTCTTGCTAGTTTCTTAATAAGGTATCGAGTGCACATATTAGTATGAGACTCCGATAAGTGAGAGAAGTATATGCAATGAGAAATTTCATGAGCCTTTTCTCTAGCCACAAGTTTACTCTCTATACTCAGGAGCTCTGTACAGTAGGATATTCCATATAGATACAATACAGACCCTTTATACGTATGTTTTAATCGCTCAGTATAGACACTTACTCAATCATGTGAGAGAATATAGAACTATAAAGCAATCTTGGATATTAAAATGTAACAAGATATAGAGATATAATATCTGTTATTCTCACAGCAGAAATATATAATTATGGTTCCTTTTTTTCCATTTTTTCTTTTTTTTTGTAAAATTAATATAATTGTAGTACTGTAAAGGCAGCTATAAACTATTCAACAGGTTATACAGGACCCCTTCCTCTATTCACTTCATAATGTTATATGCAGTAGTACGGAGGATCGAATTGCTCAGATGAAAGGACAGGGTCTCCGGATAGATGATCCGCGGTAATGCAATAACTTTAAACAAAGAAAATAAGATGCGACTCAGTTATTCGTGAAGAACTCGCTCGCGCTAACTACGCTGGATGTGATATATGATTTTGTATCGCTGAATTATATAAAAATTCTAATATATGATCGATAACCTTTATTGCCATTTTCGATTACTCGCATTGTTCTTAATATATAACAAAATTCATATTCTAAATATTTCCGATCACTGGCACATATATATAACTAGAATTCCATTGATTGTATCCTCAGTTCAGACAACAATATGCACACAAGAATTAACGGTCATGATGAGCTCTCTGATCAGACTTGCACAAAACTAGAGAACATTTGTTAAATGTTGTTAACCGGTGACTAGAATATTTAGCCTAAAATTATTAATCTGTTAAGAATTATTGAGATAAGAGTATGTGAAGGATGCCAACACGTATAGCTATTATTATTTAGACTAGGTATATACCTATATAAACGTATATAATATGATATATAACCTGTATAGGCTACATACTACGTACTTATACGATATCTTAAGCTATTGTATTTTAAATACGAAGATAATATCACTAAATAAGTATAGGCAATATAACTATAAATGGCACTAGATATATATAATAGCGTATATATAGCTAGGTAAGGTATACCAAGATTCAAGGTAGTAAATAGTATAACTATGTAGATTAGTCATAGTTCAGGTAATTATCAGTAATCTATGGGGGAGTTACTAGATAGTGGCTCATGTAATTTGCGAACTAGTAATAGTATTATTGAGGGAATAAGTATAGACTAGTATGTAAAAATGAGATAAAATAATAATAATGATACTATATATATAGCAAGAAAGATTAATAATGAGAGTAGATAATAATTAATAATAATATATAATGACTGGTGTATAATTAATTTTAATAAGAATTAATTTAATAATAATAGAATATATAATAATATATAATTTAAAATTAAATTAATAATGAATAATAGATAATTAAAATAATAATGATCCAAATAATAATAAATAGAAAATAGTGAAGACCATAATCCAAAAATAAAATAATAAAATAGTAATTAATAGGATATAAATAGAATTGTAGAATGAGAAGGATAATATATAAATACGAGAGTATCATATAAAGCGTATGATAGGATTAATTAATAGAGTAATAAATAATAATCATAATAATCATAATAAAATAAATAATAATCAATAATATATATGAAATCAATAAATAGAGTAATAATAAAATAACAATAAAAGATGATAAATAATAATAATGAAGTTAATGAAAGAAGATACGATACACTGTAATGTAAGATAAATGTTGGAATATATAAGTTTTAAAAAAGATTAGCACTATATTTGATATATAATATATAGATAATAGAGGCAAAGAGCCCTTATTAACAGAACCAATAATATATAATAATATGCGCTAAAAATTTTTGTTGCATGAGATGTTCGTTATTTCTATAACCATTTACTTATATGAACTTGATAGTGGAGCTAGAGTTGCTGACAATTACTCCCGTGAAGCGGTAGACTTGATGACACAGCCTAAAGAACTGTGGTTGGAGGCCTGTTTTACAGGAAAAGATAGTTAGTTATACATGAAGAGAAGATTAACATGTTCGTATAAGACGTTGTCAACATATAATTCAGAAGGTTTATAACAACTATTACTGAGATGAGCAGAATCTGCCAAGAGAGAGAGTTTTAATTAATTAAACATTGCTGAAATGAGGTATGTTAAACGTGAGACATCTATAATGTTATATAACCTATATCACATAAAGTAAAAAGCGAATTATAGCCTATTCAAGAGATCGAGGTCTCGATAACTTGTGAGTAAGAACATATATAACTTTCACTATGTTAGTTAGTCATGTACGCTATATAGGGGTATTGGGGGGGATACGTAATAGGTTACTTATATTATGAGATATACAATATATATATATATCTAGGTATACCTTCGGTATAATAGAAATTTCTTCCTTCCGTATAATGACACATACTAGTATACGGGAAAAGTAGTTTACATCGTCTCACCTTAGTCCGTATTAGGATATAGTGGAGTATACTACTTATGGTATGGCGAATAATATGATGTAGCTATATATTACTCAAATACTGTATATTATTATAGTATATATATGATATATATATAGTATAATATACTATGGGATACGACAAAAACAATGAGTGCATGAAGACAGAGTTAATTACTATTCTATTAAGGTGATGAAAGTATGCTATATAATATATTATATATTGTATATAGTGGTGGATACGAGATGTGGATTGTGATCTCTATATATGTACTGTATGGTACTAGCTATCGAGACCTAGTATACTCAACAGCGCGTCTCTATATAAGTACGATATGATTTATAAGTATAATACTATAAGGAGAAGCTAATAGAGTTATACTGCAGCTTATAACATAAGTTGTTCCAAGCGTTTAAAGAACTTTGTAGTAAGAGAGTACATAGCCATATTGTAGATCACACACACGTATACTAAGAATACAATTATAATCTATATATTTATAGTAATATCTATATATATACACAGCTGTATATAAGATACGTAAATATATCAGATAGTAATCACGTCACTAACTAGTTCTATTATAGTTGACTAGATATAAGTACCCCTGAGAAATGATCGAAGGTATGAGCATAAGTCCTCTTTATAAGTATCAAGTGTATAGTATAGATTATGGATATAGTCAGTGACGGATGCAGCTACATAAATATATATATATATACTATATAGGTATATATATTATAATAACTCTATAGAAAATATAAATGTATATATACTATTTAATATATTATATTATATATATCATATATACTATATATATATATAATATACATATATAAATGGAGATGTATATATAAGGTATACACTATATATATATTAATATATCAGTGGTACTCTATATAAATATTATATATATATATATATATATATATATATATATATTTCAGGGCTGCGGAGTCGGAGTCGGAGTCGGAGTCGTGGATTCGTGCAATTTTCCAGGAGTCGGAGACAGAGACGGAGTTGAAAATTTTGTGCAAGTGGAGTCAGAGTCGGAGTTGACGAGTCGAAAATTCCTGTGTAAAGGGAGTCGGAGAATTTCTTTATAAATGTTCATAGAACTATTATTAATTATTATTATTATTATTATTATTATTATTATTATTATTATTATTATTATTATTATTATTATTATTATTATTATTATTATTATTATTATTATTATTTTATATTTACTTATTATTATTATTATCATATATCATTATCATTATCATTAATCATTATTTATTATTATTATTATTATTATTATTATTATTATTATTATGTATTATTAATTATTATATTATTATTATTAATTATTATTATTATTATATTATTATTATTATTATTATTAATTAATTATTATTATATATTATTATTATTATTATTATTATTATTATATTTTATTATAATTAATTATTATTAATTATTAATATTATTAATTTATTATTACTTTATTATGATTATTAGTTTTATTATTATTATTTATTATTAATTTATTATGGAAAGTAAAGGGAAACCGCAACACACATATGGTTTAAAAACATTCTTTAGTGGAAGATCTCAGTAATGTGAAAGATAGGTGAAACATGCTCTGAACCACTAAAAACAACTTGCGGTGTTCCACAAGGATACTATTTCTTAGGACGCGCATGTGTATATATTACAAGTTGGTAGTACACCAATGATAGTTTAGATTCACACGGATCCTTTCCATGGTCTACCATTATGTTGATGATATTTCTCAATACTAGCCATAGAGTACATCGTGAAATGGGGTAATGATTTTTACCCCACAACCTGTAGCCACGAGGGAAGCCTTTAACTGATCGATATTGTGGCACACTCTGTCACTCTACAGAGTTGAATATCATATTTTGAGTACAGATTCCCCTTCATGAGTGGTTCTTTCAAGTACCTCTCTACAAATGAAAGTCTGGCCTAATAGAATAGTAGGAGTATCTCGGGTGTTCACTAGCCACGAATAGTCAGTTGTTTAGAGTTATGTGTGAGCAAAGTCAATTTTGAGCACCTCTCACGTCAGCTGATACGTTGTACGGTGGAAAAATATATTACACAGAATTCCAGGTTCAACGTAGAATAGTGGGGGTATGTAAGGTAATTATTGAGGTATCCTTCTGCACGAAGAGAGATAAAACCTGTTGTTGTAAGTTTGCTTTTTTACCTAACACGAGTTTTTATATTTTACTTTGGTGGAAGGCAAACATTCACCTAATGCCGAATGTTCGCCTAGTGAGCTCTCGAATCGGTTTTGGGTACATTTTAGAGAAAGATATAAAAAAGTACAAAAAATACATTAAGGCATAAGGCGAACATTCGAGTGGCGGAGAGAGTGTTCTCATTACGGTTGTTAGAAGTGTTTTTAGGTATTCATTTTATGCTTCTTCTTTAGCACTAAAAAAAAAATATGTCGAGTTTTTGAACACTTGTTAACGGCGTCCAACTTAGCGTTTTCGGTTACGGAGCAACGTCGGTGTTTTCCGAGGACGATAAAATCATGAATTGGACTTAGCCACTCAAGGCCCTGAAGGGGGGGAGAACGCCACCACGCACCATAACGCAAGCAACGAAGCGAACACAGTCCGTTATCCCACTGCGCAGCCTTACATGGCCCGCGGCTTGTTATACGTATCGCACGTCTTCATATTACCGAAAAGCTACTCAAAGTTCTAAATAATGAGCATTATAGATATTTACCTTATGAGTATATAATATATAGATACTTATTAGGAGACGGAGAGAGAAAGGGAAGAATAGCGCCATAGTACATCCCGTCAGACTAGGAGTAAATAATTATCGAGAGTCCTAAATCATATATGTATATTATACAATACGGTACAGGTGTACTCTTATAATATGAAATATCATTTATAGACCCCTATATATATTTATAGACGTAAATCGTAGCGTCGACGCATGCTTCTATCAAATCTTAGTACTGTATTTCGTCGCTTGAACTAGCGCATGGGTAAGTTTTTACTTCAGGAAGAAAAACAAAGCAAGGAGATCGGCTTCAAGTTGCACATTGTCAGCCATAGATAAATCCTCCCCAGCTAAATCTGAGACTGCGATATAATTAGTATATATAGTATAATAAATATAGGTAGAAATAGGGCTACTGAATACTAAGATGATGCGAATAATGAAAGAATGAGATATATAGCGCTCACCATCTAAAAATATAAAAACCTATAGGCAATAGACCTAAGGTGGTTTATATAAGGGGTATAAAATTCTACTATATTAAATATAAAGTAATAATAGATCCTTATGTATAGGTATAATGTTGCAACATATATAGTATACGAGTATACTTGGCTATAATTTCTTCTCTTTTTTTTATCTTTCCTTTATATTTTTCCCACGAAGAAAATGGAAGTAAAGAGTAGGCGGAGTCGTAAGCATTAGCGGGAAAAAGAACAAAGTCAGGAGAGCAGAACATAAAATGAATGAGTGCAAAAGGTGCGTCGAAAAAATAGAAAAGCCCAGCCTTACCACCGCCTCAGTACCATTCAATTAAGGATGATACACTTATACACCCTTAACAAAAAATCCACCCTAAAAGCTTCATGGGACAGCGAATCCGCGAGCCCACTCACTGTTGGTGAGAATCGTCAGTGTAAGAAGGGTTCAATACAGTGGCTCCTCATGGTGGCCACATACCATTACGGATCCGGGTACAATATAGTCTACAAATCCCTCAAAGACCGCGCATTCCAGTGTCACCTGATTAAATAAACAAAACCGTTTTCTTCTCACGCCTCTACCAAAACATCACCTTTCTCTCTACACGACAGTTCGATCTAGACATCGACATTCAAATCAAACCTCTTTTGTCTTCTTTCGGTCGTCCGCACAGCCGGTCCGGAATGCTTTCCCAACACACTCGTCGCCACTTATATCATCCGCTTACCAGTAAACCGAATTAGAGCACACCCTAATGGTGGATAGTGCGAAAAGGAGAGTCTTTCCATATGAGCCAAAACTATTCTTGTCAAGATGAGTAATTCATATCTGATTCTACGCCCTCTATTTACCCCTATTTCATCACAGCCACATGAGGCTGTGCGCAGGATCAGAGGTCGAGCGGAGAAATCTTTGGAAGCACAAAGTCAACCACATAAAACTCACTCTGCTATAACGTCTTCTGTTCGACTTTCCTCTGTCCCATCTTTATCATATGTTGGCTACGACATCCTAGCATCAGGACGCCTCCAAGATTGTCCATTCTGAACACATTAACCACGTTGATCTAGGAGCTTCTTTGAGTAAGCCAGACTACAGAAAAGTCCTCACTAACTGAATAGTGGCAAAATAACACAAGGTGATAAACGACTACCTCATGTAAGACCCTATAGCACACTCAAGAACTTAGTCCCTTTACATTAACAAAGGAAAGGATTAAGTTGCACCAGCCACCTTCTCTGCCATTTCACAACTCTCCCTAGACTACACAGCATCTCGCATCGTTCTGAATCGTTCCACTCATGCCACATTAGTCACCCGCTTGCTAATATTTACCAACTCAGACACTACTGGTGTACCAAAGCTCGCTCACACCAATCTAATAAATTCATATATATATAGGAGGATATACTAGGTAAATATAAAGGAATAAGTCTATAACATAGTATCCAAAATGTTTTCGGTATTACTACCAATAAACACAGCAAACTCTATAAGAAAAATTCCTAGGGTAGTCGAAGTTTCAAATGTGGGAATAGCGAGCTGATATCAAGCGGTGGTAAGATTTATAGATAGACAAAATAAGAACTATATAAACGTGCTTTATTGGTAAATATATGTATTAGTAACATATCAGTTGAGTGAATATAAAGCTCACATAGGTTATATAGATATAGATCAGAAATGACTTTACTCCTAGGAGAGTGGTCTCATCGCTCATAATAACGATACCTAGATTTACAGTTGCATAAAAATATACAAAAAAAAAAAAAAAAAGATTGGTCAAAATTATGAACCATAATTTCCACCTGCCCCCGCGCTGGATAAAGGTGATGAGTTTTGTTCGTAGAGTGACTTGAGTCAGAAGTCAACCTCGAAGTGGACATGTCCTAAGAACATCTTTTAGCTTTGGAGACTAGCTATCATTCAACTATACTCAACGAATAGCGCACCTACAAAATATTTTCAAAAAAAATATATTCAAACAAAAAAAAATAAAAAAACATAAGAGAAAAAAATTTAATGTTTTTCACAACACCATTCTTTGTTTAACACAAAAGTATGAGTGCTGGGAGAGCACCGATTGTGAAATTTTTGTTACGAAATTTCTATTATTTTATCACAGTAAACTCTAGGGTATTTGCAATAAAAAAGTACACGAAATATAAGGAAAAGATATTTTTAATATAACATTTTAAAAACTTTTTAAAAATTAGGTTTCTTTTTTTAAATTAATTTTTGAAATTGACAAAAGCGGTAACGACTTAAATAATTATATGGTGGTTACAGGTACAAAAAAAAAAGGCTCAGTGTTCAGGGTTAATAAATAGGATAAAAATCCGGAGCTACGCTTATCACTAAAAAGACAGCATAAGAGCGTATGTATAATAAGTATCACAACATATTGGTATCATGAGGAATTACTACAATAGGCTTTTCTCGCATCATAAACCTATTTGGCATGTAACAAACAATGCATCAATAATTAGAGACAAAAGAGAGCGAGAGTAATTTTCAACGAATACAAAATTTAAAAGGAGTTGACCTTGAAAAGAGTCACAAATGCTAAAATAATCCGGACCGATGAGTGAAAAACTTTTAATTATGTACAACTGATGCGATCAGAAATTGAAGACAATAAGACCCACCAGGACCGGGCACATCCTGCACGAGGGAAAAGTTTTAATTCTCTTAAAAATTATTGATAAGGTAGAGTTTAAGGACTCCAACGGATTATATTTATTACTTCAGGGTGATATACGTTAGTTAGTAGATTATATTATCAGTATAGTATTAGTAAGATATACTACCTGTTGAGTATAGTGTATAATACTCATTAAGTCATGAGTTGTTGCCTTATGACGGTTGAATATAATAGTACGAGAAGCATTGACTTTGAGAGCATTCAAACGCGGACTATATGTTCTGCTTTAACTAGTACTATAGTTACCCATTTATACCTAAATATATTTATATCATGAATCTTAATATATTTAAACTTAGAGTTTTAGGCTATAATATATAATATATATATATAACTATAGTACGTTTATATTCTTGAGTAAGTGAGTATTAGGTCGTAAGGGGCGCGAGGACGGCTACGGTTAAGTAAGTAAGTATAAAACAGGAGATAACGTAAATAATACTTCAGATTAGAGTCATATCCTAATGATCATATTTATCAGTGAGATAATACTACGAGTATGATAGATAATGAGAAGAAATAAAATAATAATAAATGAACATATATAGCAACAATAAATAAACTAATAATAATCACATAAAGATACATTAATGACGAAGTAGATATAAGAGTATGATTAAATAATTTAATCAATTAAATAAATATGAGAGAGATATTTTAGAAGGAAAGTAATAGAAATGTAAATAGGGATCAATAATATATATAATATAATAATAATAATAATAATAAATAATTTACATAATAATATGCAGGAGTATAATGAGGGAGCGTATATAATAATATTACTAATTTCTACCTCAATTAAAAAGGACAAAATAATAAATAATAATATAAATCAACTAACTAATAATAAGTATATATAATCATAAATAATAAATAAATGATAACTAGAGAATGAAAAGTAGCAACACTAGAGAGATAATGTGTACAATAATAATAATATTAATAATAATAGATGAAAAATAATCGATAAATAACAATAATAATAGCATAATAATATGATAATAATCATAAAATCATAATATATATAACAAAAAACTCATATAATACATAATAATATATAATCAATCAATATTGTTTATACTTGGACACGAGAGGAGTATTATAATCGAACCTAAATATAAACTAAGTACTCGTCGCTAATATACTTTATTTTTGTCACTGGCCATATGTCTCTACTTACTTACGTCTACATACCCATCTTCCTTTATATGACTCTGTTCACCACCCGACGCTCAGATGTAGCGATCATCATAGAATCTATCGCTCACGACACAGATCCTCTGAACTGTTGTATGGACCTCTGATTTTGGGGCCTGTTTAACACCACAGGATAAAAGAAGTTAGTTATATTTCGCAGTGAAGGAAAGTTATGTCGTTATAGACTATAACATTAAATCAGAAAGGTTTTAACGAAGCTTTGAACCACTGAGAGGACACAACAAGCGAACAGTAGGCAAGTACGAGAATATCCGGTAATTTTTTTATATTTTAAATAACAATTATGCTGGAATGAGGTATATAAAAGGTGCAAACATATATATATAGGCGAAGTAGGGCACGACCAGTATATATCCACTGTAAGTACGCTTTATAAATATATTTAATTGAAAGACGTTATTATATATGGATATGTAACTTATATGAGCGTATCCGTACGTATATTACTTATAATTACCGTACCCTAGAAAAATTAATTAGGAGATCAATAATATATATTTTGTATATACTCACCCTAAAGTAGATCATACTAATAATATACTATATAAAACGTATAGGGTGTATGAATTATATTAATTACATCTATAGAGCAGTCTTCTACTCAGGATAAAGTATCATATTATATATATAATATATATATAGATATAGTATTTACTTCTATTTACTAGTAATCGAACTGGTACTCTATATATTGAGGTGGTTCCAGCTATTACTCTAATATATAAAATATCACATATTAGAAAGTAATATATATCGATCTTGGCTTTAAACAGATTGGACTTTATTTACGTGTCACCATAGCAATATATGTAGTAGTATAATATAAAGGCCCTTAGTGAATATGGGACTTATAAGAGTGAGATCCGACTGTCTGGGACTGCTAGGATAGCTATATTATTAAGGGTTCTAAATTCCACCTATAATACTATTTGGCCCTTACTAATCAACTTATAAGTATTGTAGTTTTTATATGAAATATATTTAACGCAAGCGAATAATGTTGAGAAAGAAGCTTGTTTAAAATGAATATACTTTTTTTAATACACTGAATACTGCATATTTCTTTCTTATACGTTAAATGATAGTATACTATAGCATGATGTATCATATAGCCACTATACTATATATTAAGGTACTACTATATATAGAATATGCATTATAACATTGAGGTCCAACTATTATATACACGAGAGTTTGGCATATGACTTTGCTAACTTATTAATAGGTATATAATATAGGGTGACAGTATTAACGGCAAGAGCTTAATAGTACGTAAATAAGGTGGAGTTAGGTAGCCTGATGAGGTATATTCATATATGATGTACCTATACTATACATAGATAAAAATAGTTTTGATCATGACTAAGTCGAAAAAAACATATAAACTTACAAAAATACTAATATTAAATTTATATATAATAATCACTCAGAGACGTATAGTATGTATGAAATAATCGTATACCTGTAGGTATATGGTTAGAAGAATAACTAATAATAGTGAGAATAGTATACCTACAAATAATATACAGAAAGTAGATAAGTGAATAGCCACGATCCTCTATAAAGATGCCCTTGAGAAATACTGCAGATATAACTGCCACTATAGTATGTAGTAGGTATATTTTGATACTAGTTATGAGCTGATTTGAGGAATAACCTATTTACTAAGACGTGAGATAATACTACGTCATAAACTATACGTTATTATACTGTTTTTTATAAATTATTATCTGAATATACCATATACAGGCTCACCAAATGATTAAAAGAATATTAAAAAAAGCAGAGTTTTTGTTATTGAGTAGTAACTATAAGTTAAATATATAGATATATATAGACCTATCGAAGCAATGGGATCTTTGCGGAGTCATCGGGAGTCGGAGTCGCGACGCTCGTAGACTTACAGTAAACAAAGCATTTTTTCGCAGCAGGAGTGCGAGTCAGAGTCGGAGTTGAAAATTGGTTCAGGAAGGAAATCTTAGTGCCGAAGTCGGCGTGTAGGAAGAGATAGAGGAGTATAATCGCATGCGTGGTGGAAGTTGCAGGTATATGACAAGAGAAATTAAAAATCTTATAACGGAAACTATTCACCTTATTTTTATTGCCCACAGAGTTGGTAACGCTGGAATAAAATTGGGGATTATTCCGAGAAGTCCATGATAGATTTGATGTTAGGAAACCACAAGAAGTAGTAAGAGATATTGCGTGTGAGAGATCCAATGTGGAAAAAAATTAAAAAAGTGTCGCTGAACGATTGAGAAGAACTAAGCAGGTATGTGCCTGAAGACAGAGACGAATTTTCATGAGTGCAGAGGAGTGGACAAATTTCACGAACGAAGTTTGAACGTGTCAAGAAAGTCCTGAGAGTCAAAAGGATTGATACAAAGAGATAAGGTTAACAACTTGTAAATAAAGAAAGCCATTTACGAACTGGCTAAAAAGAAGAACGCCAGAGAAAAGTATGTGGAATGCAGAAATATAGAGGAGCGCAATGAGATGTGGGAACGGATAGATCATTTAGAGTAAGTTGTGAGTAGCCCCCAAAAAAACATTCATAAAATATGGCAAGAAAAGTGAAGAGAGATTCTTCAGCCTCATTCTATAAGAGGTGAGGATGGAAAGCTCATCTCAGAACCAGGGGATATTAGGAATAGATTGAGGGATTACTTCGGCGGATTGTACAATCCAGGTGAGGCGTTGAAAACCATCTGAGACCTCAATGCTAGCTAGTTAAAAAAAAAAAAAAACAAAAAAACTCTTAAGTGCTGTGCGGAAAATGAAGAATGGAAAGACCCAGGATGTGTTTACCAGCTGAAATATGCAAAGTATACGATGAAGAGTATATGGCTGTTGAGAAAAGGCATCACATACTCAATTTTTTTTTTTAAAGAAAAATGACGGATAAATGTGAAAATTATAAAGGCATATCCCTTTTGTCCCACTCGAGCAAAATAAACGAGAGAAGGGTTAGAGATTGAGAAAGTATAGAGAACAAGCTGAAGGAAGCAGATCTTATCTTCACTCTGAAGACGTTAATAAAAAAGAACTGGGAGTTGGCAAAGGAGATGTATGAAGCATATATAGACTTGAAGAAGGCTTTCGATCGATACTCTACCTAGGGAAAAGCTGGGGAAATTCCTCGGTGACCAGCATTATGGAGTAAAACCCCAATTTGGTTCGAGTCATCAAAAATATGTATATAAATGCTGAGGGGCGTTAGAACAGCTCATGGTATGAGTGATTGGTTCTCAGTTGGATCTGGTATTTCTTAATATACACATACGTATCTTTTAATATATAGGGAAGTAGATATGGGAGAGGAACTGGGAATGGTGCTAACATATGCGGATGACATAGCAATAGTACCGCAACATAGGGAAGCTCTGCAAAGAGCGATAATAAAGAGGCGGGAAGATATACTGCAAGAGCTAGGAATGAAAATGAACAAAGAAAAGACTGAGGTAATGAGAGTGGCGAGAGGACGGGAGGGAACTGAAATTGTTGCGGACTGTACAATGCAGAGGTGGAAAGGTTTAACTATCGGTGTTGTGGTAAATTCAGATAGAGACGTGGCAAAGGAGATAAAGAATATGATAACTTTTTTTTCTAGAGGTGTAGGAAAGCTATATCCACTACGAGGAGCGGACATGTCCCTAGAAAAGTAAAAACTCTGATATATATATATATATATATATATATATATATATATATATATATATATATATATATATATATATAATATATATATATATATATTATATATAACATATATATATATATAATAAAAAAACTATACTAAGACCATCATTGCTAAATGACGATGAGGCATGGACGTTGACTACAAGAACAAGGAGTAGGATGTGGAGATGAGAATTCTCAGACTGATTTGGAGGTAGTAAGAGAGAACGTCTGAGAAGTGACTACATTAGAAGGGAGTTGGATGTGGAACCTAATGGAGAAATCTTTGAGGCAGCAATAGAATGGATTGTGGAAGATATCCTGCGACTTACAACTGGAGACCAGATGGTAGAAGACCGGTGGGGAAACCAAGAGGGAGTAGGATTTGCAGTGACTGCAAAGGGACTCACACTGGAGGTAAAAGAACAGGGGCTCCATCAGAACAGGGAAGTGTGGAAACACTTCATACACGGTGACAGTTCGGTGCCCTAATCCCAACGCTTGTGGGAAAGATGAGAAAAAATCTCGAGAATCTGCAACAATTATACACCTTTCTGCATATAACTGGGATTTCAACAAAAACCTGCATTGCAAGGTTTTAATAAAACATAGCCGACAAGTTGCAAACTTTTGGCGAGATAAAAAATATAAATAATGTTGAAGTTCTAAATTTGAAAATTCTGAATTGATGAATTGCCGACCATTTTCTTTTTGCGGAAACCCAATCCATTCTTGAAGTAAGGTGTTTTTCAGATCAGAAACATTTTTGATAATTCTTCCGCACCACAATGACCGAGAAGTTTTCCAATATGTTAAAATCAACAGGATATAAGCTAGGTTTCTTAAGAAGTAAGAAGATTTAAGGGACATGTTCCTTTAAATAGACTAATTGTATGTTTTACAGTGAACCTTTGTTACAATTTGCTAAAAAAGAAAACTAAAGTTTGTTATTTACTAGAGATTTCATCATCGGTATTGTTCTAGGCAAAAGAGGATTTCTATAATATTCACTACTGACTTTTACTTCAGGTTCAACAAAAAGAATTAACAATTTAACCAAGTTTACAAATCACTATTAAGGAAACGAAATTTCATAAAGTTCACTTCATCTGAGATATTTTTATCATTTTGGTGTAATCAGAAAAAAGAAAAAAAAAAAAACTAAAGTTCTGAGAGTTCAAAGGAGAATATCATTAAGGAAAAACAAATTCAATCTTAAATTAAAGGCAGACTTGTCCCGATACATGGTGTTTGACAGAGGAAGTGAGGGAAAATATAAGAAGCAAGCTGGTCATAGGTTTGGCAGGAGACCGGATATCCTCCCAGATGGAGCAGTCTTCTAGTCCAAGATCCCAACTTTTAAATTACCTGTAAACGAGATTATGTAACATAACTTTTCACTATAAATGTTATTAGACATACCTATTCAATTAGTTTACAGGAATAACCACAAATTTTTTTTACCTAATTTAAGAAACCTCGTATCTTCAAGAACTTGCAAGAAAACACTTATGTTTTCTCCATCAAAGTGGGAGTGTGGAGGAAGGATTTCGAAAATCTGCATAACATTGGTAGTGATGAAGAGGTGATAGTGAATGTGTATGGGTTTGAGGGTGTAAGAAGAAGTTGGTATTTTGAGGATGTGATAATTAAGGGAGGTAATAGGTAGAGTGAGAAAGTTAAAAAATGATAAATCGGCAGGTATCATGGAATAACAAGTGAAATGACAAGAATAGAGGTGAAATTGTAACTGACTGGATATGGAAGTTGTGCAACAAAGACTGTGGAGGGAGTAGTCTGGATGACTGGCGGAGAGCAATAATAATAAATACCCTTGTATAATAAGGACAAGGGTGATAAGGGGAACTGTAGAAACTACAGGGATATTAGTTTATCGAGTGTTGTAGGGAAGATAATATACTAGAATTTTGGTTGAAAGAGTGGTTCGAGTGACTGAGGGGTTAGCTGTTGGAAAACTAGCGCATTAGAAGTAGAGAATGTGTATATAAAATTTTTACATTGAAGCAAATGAGTGAGAAAATGAAAGAAGATGAAACTTTATTTAGGTTTTATAAAGGTGCAGCAGGTGTATGACAGGATTAATAGGGAAGATCTGTGGCAGGTGTTAATGATATATGGTATTGGTAGTAGGCTTCTAAATGGAATTAAAAGTATATGCTTGATAGTGAAGTATGTGGAAGAATAAATGGAGTGGAGAGTGAATGGTTTAACATTAATAGCGAAGAGAGGCAGGGATGTGTTATGTTTCAATGGCTATTTAATTTATATATGGATGGGTTGATGAAAGAATTTAAGGGGAAGGTGCTAGACTGATGGGGAATGGTATAGTATAGATTGCCTTGCTTATTGTACGCAGATAATTTGGTTATGTGTGGTGAATCTGAGGAAAGTTTGAGATTATTGATAGAGTGATTTGGTAGGATCTGTAAAAGGAGGACTTTGAAAAAATGTAGATGAGAGCAAAGTGATGTTGGCAGGTGAGGTGAGGAGAGTCCTGTGTGAAATCACGTTGGATAGTAGGCAACTGCAGCAAGCATCCAAGGTTAATATTCAGGTTATATGATGGACGAAAATAGGGACCGACCGGGGCGGGAATTTTGCCGGGGCCGGGGCTGCTCTAAGTTAGCCGGGGCCGGGGCCGGGGCGGGGTATAAGCTTAAAAATTAGGAAAATGTAAGCTTCAAAAAACACTTGAAATTCTTAAAACTTAGGCATTGGAAATTAAATATAATTTTCAAACTCAGAAATTTTTAATTTATTTAAAAAAGGTAATACATTAAAAAAATTCAACTTAAATAAATATTTTCGAAAGAAACTTTAGAAAGTAATGAAATAGGGTAAGAAGAATAAGTTGTTTTATATTACTATATATAATATAATAATATATATATAATATATATTTATATATATATATATATATATATATATATATATATACTATATATATATATATTATAATTATATGTATATATATATATATATAATATATATATATATTATTATTATATATATATATAATATATATATATATACTTAAGAACTACTTTGTCGTAGTGATATATATATTTACTTAGGAGGGGAAGCCCTTGGATTCTTTTTTAGTATAATGCTTTACTTTTTCTTCATTTTTATTATTAAAATGTTGTCAACAAATTTTAAAAACATTTGTTTAAACACTTTTCTTTTAATGAAATAAAATTTTAAAAAGGAAAGCTAATTTTCGTCCCGACCCGCGACCTCTTCAGCTAAGGGACTGGATTTCTTTTTTGATCTTCATCAGTTCAAGTGTGTTTTTCAGTGTGGTCTTGCTAATTTATCCTCATGGTGTTGTTCAAATATTTTGATGTTTTTCAGAATTGATTTGGTATAAAATATATCTTAACTTCACCGGGATGCTTATTGGTTAGTGTTACTTATTTATAAATGCAAACAATTCATTCCATAGAATTCTGCAACAAATTGGTCGTGCGTACGATAAAGATATTTACTGATCATCTTTTATATTGTTGTATTTGATAGAGTGGCCTGTTGTTACGCTTAATGACTGCTTAAGCTTGAGAGGAATTTAAATTGACAACTGTCCTTGTTAGCAGGTCATCATGTATGTTGATTTTTTCTTTCTTGGTGCAAATCTATGGTTCACCTATATATGTTTTATTGCAAGTATTGCAGGGGATGTGATGCATACAGCGTTTGGGGAGGATTTTCTTTTCGCTTTGCGGGGTTTGAGAATGTTTACCATTTAACCCCGGTGACGTTATTTGATGGAATGAGGGTAATCCAAATTTCTTAACTGTAAAAATCAAAAACATATTAAGGGTTATATTTATTTGGGAGAATTTTAACAGTATAAATGGTAATTGAGGAATTGGTATAATAAGGAGGTGTTGGCTATTTTTCAGGGGAA
Source organism: Trachelipus rathkii (assembly GCA_015478945.1). Classification (NCBI taxonomy): domain Eukaryota; kingdom Metazoa; phylum Arthropoda; class Malacostraca; order Isopoda; family Trachelipodidae; genus Trachelipus; species Trachelipus rathkii. The sequence goes on along the minus strand of JABUQX010022378.1, from coordinate 42,856 downwards.
AGGTGCCTATAGTACCTCTTTTTTTGATTGTTAAATGCTTTTGTGCATGAAAAACTTCAGAATAGTAAAGTGATTTTGAAAGTATTGTGGATGTATTTAGTTTCTTGTGCTACAAGAGGGGAGAGCATATACGAAAGGCACGGAGAAATAGAGATGACAGGAACAGCTAATTTATTGTTTGGGGAATGATTAGAAAGCCAATGTATATAGTTTGGTGCGAATGTGGTTTTGTCTATATATAGGAAATTGCAAGTAATTGTTATTCCATGTGAATTAAGGTTCGAGGAAGGGGATTAGAGTTATTGGAAGGTCATTTCTATCGGTATACTGAACTGGAAGGATGACATAGGAGTTAATATAGTTAGGGACATCATTAGGGTTGGTGTTGTGAGGGATGGAGACAAAAATGTCATGTCATCTAACATAGCTAATCCATAAACTATTGTTTAATTAAGGTGGGGTAAAATATGATAAAATTCTGTTAGTTCCATATATATGTTACTGAGTACGGGAGACAGTGGGGATCCCATACTCAGGCCGAAAGTTTGTTGTAATATTTGCCATTAAAATGAAAGAAGTATGTAGTAATGGGGATTTGCCTTCCCATTTCATAATATTAAAAACAGCTCTATAAATACAAATGCGACGACAAATCGAACTAATCTCTCATTTACAACATAAACTTCTTCATTTTAATTGCAAATATTACAAACAAACTTTCGGCCTGAGTATGGGATCCCCACTGTCTCCCATACTCAGTAACATATATATGGAACTAACAGAATTTTATCAAATTTTACCCCACCCTTTATTAAACAATAGTTTTAATGATTAGAATATGTTAGATGGACATTTTTGTTTCCCTCTCCTCACAAACACAACCCTAATGATGTCCTAAACTATATTAACTCTATTCATCCTTCAGTTCAGTATACAATAGAAATGCTTTCCAACAACTCTATTCCTTTCCTCGATACCTTAATCACATGGAATAGCAATCACTTGCAATTTACTATATATAGAAAACGAACATTCGCACCAAACTATATACATTGGCTATCTAATCATTCCCCAAACACAAAATTAGCTGTTCTGTCATCTCTATTTCTCCGTGGGTAAATCCCAATACGGGAAGATGTAGGGGTCAAATTCTTCATTATGTGATGCATCGCCTACAATTATAAAAGTTCAATCAACAAAAGCATTTAACAAAGCAAAAAAAGAGGTACTATATCCCCCCCTACCCCCTCCCTCCCCTCCCCCCCCCCCCCCCCCCAAACCCCCCCCACCCGTCCCCTCAATCCCCGGCCGGCCCCCCCCCCCCCCCATCCCCCCCTCCCCGCCCCCCCCCCCCCCACCCCCCCCCCCCCTCCCCATCCCCCTCCTCCTCCCCTCCCCCTCTTCCTAACCCTCTCCCCCTCCCCCCCCCCTCCCCCCTCCCCCCAGCCCCGCCTACCCCCATCCCCCCTCCCCCCCTCCCTCCCCCCCTCCCCCCCATCCCCCCCATCCCCCCCCCCCCCCCCCACCCTATCCCCCTCCTAGCCCCCCGCCTCCCCCACCCACCCATTCTATCAATTTCCCACCCCCCTCCCCCCCCCCCTCCCTCCCCTCATAAACCCCCCCCTCCCTCACCCCCCCCCCCCTCCCCCCCCCCCCACCCACCTCCCTCCCCCATCCCCCCCACCCCTTCGTCCCCCCCACACCCCCCTCCCCCCCCCCCCCCCCCCCCTCCCCTTCCCCCCCCCCCCCCACCTCCCTTCCCCTCGTGTCTTAGAGCACCCTTTCCCCGAAAAATAGGGCAACACCTCCTTTTTTACCAAATCCTTGATTAAGATTCTATTCGTTAAAACAAATGAATTACCAAAAAATATTACCCTAATATCAAATACAATCACCTTAAAAAAACATTCTCAAACCCCCCAAAACGAAAAGAAAATCTCCCCTAAAGCTGTATATATCACATCCCCTGCAGTACTTGCAATAAAACACATATAGGTGAAACCATAGATTTGCAAAGAAGAAAAAATCAACATACAGATGACCTGCACAAGGACAGGCATAAATTCAGCTTTTAACAAGTCAAGAGGCGTAACACAGGGGCTACTCTATCAAATGATCAACAATATATAAAGATTGATCAGAAATATTCAATCACACGAACCATCGCAAAATCATGGAATCCTTTTGCATTTATAATAGTAACAACTACAATAAGCATCCCAGTGAAGTTAAGATAGATTTTATACAAAATGAATATCTGAAAACATCAAAATATTTCAACAACACCATGAAGAAAATAGCAGACCAACTGAAACACACTTGAACTGATGAAGATCAAGAAAGAAATCCAGTCCCTTAGCCTGAAGAGGTCTCGCGTGTCGGGACGAAAATTAGCTTTCATTTTTAAAATTTATTTCATTAAAAAAAAGATGTCTCTAACAATGTTTTAATTTGTGTACATTTAGTAATAAAATGAAGTGACGTAAAGCATAACACTAAAAAAGAATCCAAGGGCTTCCTCTCTAAAGTATATATATATATATATATATATATATTAATTAATAAAATAAAAAATATATATATATATTATATAATATATATATATATATATATATATATATATATATATATATATATATATATATATATATATATATATATATATATATATATATTATATATATATATATATATGTTATATTTTTTTATATAATATATATATATATTATATATATATATATATATATATATAATATATATATATATATATATATTAATTAAATAAATATTTTAAAAAGACTTCACCCACTTACTACAAAAGATAGTCTATAATCTTGGTTATATTACTATTTAACAATTATATTTTTCCTTTTTCCGAATTCGTTTGAGATATATCAAATTTCGAATATTTTTATGTTAAAAACTCGGAAAAATTATAATTTGGCCTCAATTTTAATTTGAAATCATAGTAAATACCAAAAGAAATTGATTATATTTACATATGTTTATGTATTTTGCATCAATTTATAACAAAGGAGTAATGGAATTAAAATATATTTTTTTATTTTGTTCTATTATTTAGTGTAAATTTACAGTTAACCCCGGCCGAAAACCCCGGTTTTTCCTGATTTTTGGCCGGGGCCGGGGTCGCTAAAAATGGCCGGGGTTAGCCGGGGCCGGGGCCGGGGCCGGGGCCCCGGTCGGTTCCTAGACGAAAAGTGAAAAGATGATAATGTGTAGTGGGAAAGTTGCGAGTGGTAGGAAGGTGACTGATGTAATTAAATATTTTGTAAATGCAAGGGAACTGAGTATTGAGTAGGCTAAGATTCTACATGAGGTATGTTGTTTCCAGTATTGATGTATAGTAGTGAAACTATGGTGTGGTATAGGTATGAGGTATAGATCTAAGGTACAGTCTTTCAGGTTGGATAATCTTAGGAACGTGTTAGAAGAATTGATAAAATGGAGAATTAGTGTATTAGGAAGTAGTGTGGTTGAGGAAAGGAGAAAAGTGAGAAAATAAATGAGTGTATTAAAGTGGTTTGGTTATTTGGAAAGGATGGATGGTAGTCGATTGTATAATGATTGTATAGTGAATGTGTTGGAAAGCAACCAGCTGGGAAACCTATGAAAAAGTGGACTGAATCAGTAAAAGTGTCTGAATGAAAGGAATGTACTGAATTTATCACAAGCGAGAAGAATGATACCTAATAGGGGTAAATGGCATGGTTTTGTTATGGGGCTTTTTTGTGGGCCTGGTTCACAGAAAAATGATAAATATTACTACTTAGATTATTTTTAAATAGTGTGAACCTTTATTGTGGATTGTGGTTGCGACGGGCTCGCACTGAAGGGTATTAGGGGAGGGCATAGGGAAGGTGTCATATTCTTCTACTAAACTATTTTCTGGTGTATGTTTTCGCACCACATCCCCAATTTGCGGGGAGCAGTGGGGAAGATGATATATATTATATAATTTGATCTTTCTCCTACATACACTCGCGGAGATGTTTCTCAATTTGTTAAAATTAACAGGATATAAGTTAGGGAGTTTTGGAGTCCAACTCTCAAGATGAACCTAGTGAATAAAGAATAATCAAATTGACAATTATATATCTGACCGTTTTCATGGTAACTTTGTGCCTGTTTCCGATATAGCATTTTTTTAGCTGCCTAGATTGGCTCTAATTTTTTGTTTTGGATAACGAATGCCCTCATTGAAAAATTAAAACAAACAAAAAAATGTTAGTTGTACAGAGTAGTCAACCAACAAATCACAAGGAAACTGTCCCCAAAACATACAAAAATAAGTTCAGGGATTTAGGTCTCTTACCAGATCATCGAGTTCTTTTTTGGGATATCTGCTCATGTGTAGTAAGGCTTCCTTCATATTCACTTCCACTACTACAACATTTAACATCTTGCATTGTTTCAATATGATAATGGAAGGTCAGGCAGTGTAGTACATGTCCATTTGCTGATTCCAAATCAGGATTTCCCCACTTGCTTTTTATAGCAATTGAAGCTTTTCATAATCACAAACCAAAAATAACAATTATCATGGACGTTTTACAGCTCTTTCCATGCCATAGGCAAACCAAAGTTTAAACTTTTCTTTTCTCCATTTGTTATTTCAACTGTTGTGCAGATTCTACATTAGGTTTGCCAACCTTATGGACAACCCAAGATTTATCTTGGTATCTAATCTTTATACCAAAATAAGGAAAAAGTCCTAATTTTTTATAGTCAGCAGATTTTTTATTTGCTGTTGCAGAGTTTATTAGTCACAAACGTAGCAGAATGTATAAGGATCATTTTAGCAGCTTTCCTGTGACACACTCATATTTCTCCGAGAAAACACTACAGGTCTATAATTGGGGTAATATCAAAATTTGATCTGTATCCATTATTTTTAAAACTAGAACCAATTCAGCAACTATTATTATTATTGGATTCAGCACCTCCAAAAAACCTAAATATGTTCAAAAAATCTTGGCAAGCGAGCAATTTTTTTGTTTTAAAATGTTTTATCCTAAAATCAAATTTTTTTTCCAAAATATTTTTTTTATTTGCGTTCATATATTTAATAGTTAAAGTAACTCATTTGAGAAAACGAAGTTAACTCCAATGTAATTTCAACTACTTAAAAGAAATAAATCAGAGAGTAGTAAAATCAGACGAAATATCTACTCATAAGCATGGAAGCGAGAAAAAAAGTTTGCTGGAAAATGCAAATTATCTTTTAATATATATATATATATATATATATATATATATATATATATATATATATATTTATAATAAACACAATTATATATATATATATATATATATATATATTATATATATATATATA